>JAQGAZ010003301.1:0-12339 GCA_034692225.1 Polydesmus complanatus
TACGTAGTTGACACATAAGTTTCACAAATTGAGATCAGTGTAAAACGAGGATTGTAATATTTTTATAATGAGTTTACTGGGTGGCACTGATGGGGTTGCATGTTATGCCGTTTGCTTGTTGAAGTGAACTGTCGTGTTTTAGTAGAACTAATTCGGTCAAACCTCTTTTGACGTAAATTACTTTCAGCAATCTGGTTTGCGTAAAAAGGTTCCACTGAAGACTTGCGACGATGTGACGTCACTTTCTTAGTTTAAAAAAATGAGTTTAAAAAATTAAGTTTTGACTTGCCAGAGGAATTTTGGTAGAAACAGGTTTGCAAAAGATAAATCTAGTTCCATCAAACGTTTCGCGTTTGCATCAAAGTTTGGAACTGGTATTATCGATTGAAACCTGTTACAAAAGTTTGGTGGAGTCGAGGTACAGTAGAACCTCCATTATCTGGACTAATAATTGATGTCAAGGATCATGGATGGACTGGATACTCAAATATTCGGATTTTCGATAAACAAATTTCATTGAAAAGACGCTCATTTTTCATGAATTTACGTAAATTTCGATGCAAATATAAAAATACAGTGTAGTATGAGTATGTGCATTGATACTTACAACAAAGACAGAAGCAATGTTACAAACAAACATAATGCATGACTACGATTAGCGCCGTTTTTTTTTTTCACGTTTTTTATAAATTTTTTCTATATGGGACAAGCACGGATAATTGAGGTTCTACTGTATTAGAATGAATGAAATGAACTTTGAAATCAACACCCGACTATTGGTGAATTATTTTCATTAAAATCATCCGAGCGTTCGTAATAATAATTATTTAATGTAAGCCTTATGGGGTTCTACAAAAAGAAAGTCATCAAGGTTGTTGACTATCAATCTCAAGTGTAGTATGTGATTTCATAAGTGAGATTTGTACGTGTAATATGGAAAGGAAATAATTCAGGCGACTAAGCTGAGGTGGCTAGGCGCCAGGAAGTACCGTAAGAGCACGCGCACACGCACCGGTAATGCCTAGAAATTGACATTCTCGGCGAGCGTCTTCCCTCATTAATTTTCAAATCGTAACTTGAGGTTGGATGTTGACGTTGAATTCGCGACTAAGCATATAAATAAAAATGTTAAATGGCCTTTTGATAGGTTTGGAATGGCAAGCTGATTCTTTGGAAAAGGTAGTAAAGCAATCTCGTGCTTGGGTTGAAAATTAACCAACGGAGGCAACTTGCTGAATAATTTAAAACTTGGCTTAGGCTTTCGAGAAGCAGTGTCAGCTTGGCTTTTTTTTTTGAATACGCTTTTTGGATGATAACGTTTTGATTCGGATAAAATGTAGCCTAGTAAAGCAGTACCAGTGCATCGCGCAACTTCTTCAAAAAGTTCAGACGCGTAATTATATGCGCATAATTCGTTTTTGCAAACTTAACACATCTCGCGGAAAAGAACAGTTGGATAATATTTTGTGAAGAACATAACTGTACTCGATGTGACGATATGAGGGGAAGTTGAGGGTCGACAGGGTAGTTGGGTTTTTGAACTCGTTGTCAAGATAATAATGCACGTTCGATTCGAGTGAAAGGCGTAAAATTGGTCGGTTCGTTGGTTGACTTTAGAATTATTATTGCGAGCGTATTAGTGTTAGGGAGAAGCGAGAGAGCCTTTGTGCTCTTAAATAACCCTTCTAGCTTTCGTCTTGGACAGACTAAACCAAGTTGTTAGGCAAATACGATCGCATTTTATCTATTGTTGATGCACGCTGTATCTTCAAAACGTACATTTTTATTATTTAGAAATAAAAATTTTACTGGCTATATAAGTTGAGCGGCGTTATAAATTTTCAACGGCAGAAATGAGTGCGTAGTTGTAGAGAATTTGAAAAACTATTGGAAGCAAATGAGTTTTTGGTTTATTTTAACGATCTCAAGTACTTTTAAGGACTTTTGTTTCATTTGTCATTATTTTTGTAGCTAGATTTACACCCTATATAGGCCTACAGTATATTTATTTAAAAATAATAAAAGTGTTTAAAAAATAAGATGAAAATAAAATAATATTTTTTGCTGTATACGAGTATTTTGCATCTCAGCTTATACCAGAAAAGAAATTCAATGCCGGTTATATATTATTGGGCAACGAATTTTAAAGTTTATGTAGCTTTTTAAAAGAGGTTTTATTGGGCGAGATCAAGATTGCACCTGTAGACAAATTCTTAAATAAGTGCTAACATCCTATTCCCTAGAAGGTACGTCATAAATCGTAACAGGAAATCATAAGTCAAGCAAAAATCCTTAACTGCAAATGCTCTAATTAAACCAATTCAATAGTTTATTAGGTTTGTATTTCTGGTAAACATTTTTTTAAATTTACGCTTACATTTAAATTTACGCCGAATGAGGTAGAAATAATCGGAGATTACTATTGACGACAGGGTAACGCAAATTCGATGAAAGAGTGAGAGTGGGAAAAAAAGTTTTTGTTTTTATTACAATAAAGCATCATTACATACTGTAGCAACAACAAAAATATCCCGAAAATATATATATATTTTTTTTTTGATTTGTATTTTCTATTATTGTTATACGAAACACATGTGTGCTCAAACATGTTTTTACTTCTAAATTTTCATTCAAAATAAGGAAAAACTATGCCTAATTACAAAAATAAACTGTTTTTGGGTCTTGTTTATCTTTTACATGCTCAAGTATTAAAAATAGATTTAATGTTAAAAATTCCAGAAAAAAAGGTAGATTTTTTTTTTTTGTTAACGAAATCAGACCGATCGAATTCATTTCTAAAGCGCATTTTAATAATAAACAAGAAGCTAAGTGTTTGAATGACTTTTATTTTTTTCTTCTCTCAAACGATTACCCCCATATCAAATAATAGATTTGAAAAGTTAAAAGAGACGATGCGATGAAAATGAATGTGCGGCTACCGCGTGCTTGAGGAAACGTGCAGCGTAATCTAACTAATGGAGAAATCTACTTTCGCCTGTTCAAATTTTCAAAGCTTGAGCGAATTCGATAGCGAAATCGTTGAAAGTTTAGAGTGGGCAAAGTGGAAATGAGCAATGGATATAAAAGGACATTGACACCCATTTTATTTAAAATGGCGTGTTTATTTGATTTGTTTTTTGTTTTTTTTTACTTTTGGACCTCTTTACGCTGCTTTATATTATTCGCTTAACTATATATGTAGGCCTACAGTACCGATATGTATTATTTAACGCCATTTAGTTGTCTCCTCCGTTCTTTAATCTCCTTACCGTACGCACACTCGAGTTCAGTTCCACGCAAAATGAAAGTTGTAATTTAAAAATCGCTCGAAACAAGTTCAACGTTCGACT
Organism: Polydesmus complanatus; assembly: GCA_034692225.1. Taxonomy (NCBI): domain Eukaryota; kingdom Metazoa; phylum Arthropoda; class Diplopoda; order Polydesmida; family Polydesmidae; genus Polydesmus; species Polydesmus complanatus. The sequence goes on from JAQGAZ010003301.1 coordinate 3,351, forward strand.
CGAACAAGCAGGTACTTTGTTACAATAGGCCTACACTCAATTTTAAAGATGGTACTGTATTAAAATTTTGTGTTTGTTTTATGAGTGCACGCGTAGAAGCGACAATGCAGAGCAAGCACATCAAAGAAATGACTGGAGGGAGCACTAGTATTGAAAGGGTATGAGATGTTTGAGAAAGAAAAAAAAAAAAGGGTACTGTAACCTGCACTTTTCTAATGACATGTTTTTCTACTCGAGAGGGGAAAAAATTAGATCAAATTGTTATAACTTATCTGGCTAATAGATATATAAAATAAGGCATTAAGTACGCCGCAGGGCGATTTAGTAGAACGAAATGTTTGCTACAGCGAATTTGTTTGACATCTATCAACACTTTGAAACCGTTACTATGGAAACGTCAAATTGGGAAAGTGTATTTATTGATAACAAGATTTGTAAAAAGGCTTTAGGTTGTAAGGTATAACAAAATTCCTAATTAGATGTCCACGCGCAACATTTTTTTTGTTTTTTTTTCCCCCCTTCTATTCCGAGCTTTAAGGCTCTCTCCATAGGATTGTAAGCTGCTTATAGCTGAGCGTAAGTTAATGACGCTTTTACCGTATTTGACGGCAATCTTGCGCCATATTCGCTATGACAATTACATGCAACCAGCGTTTTATTTTGTTACGGTTGTTTGGTATCTTTATTATTTCTTTTCACGTACGGTAGATGTACAGTACCTATCAATTTGGTAACAGCGAGGAACTTGACCCCAGGGCGGAGGAAAAGTGTCGTTGTCTCGCCGTCAAATCACCTTGACTGGGTCAGGTAGGACGAGTTTAGGCGTGGGAGGGGGGGGGGGGTAGAGAGTGATTGATTTGGTATCAAATTCATCGAAAGTTTAAACGATAGATATTTTTATGTGCGTTTTATGGACGATGAAAATTATTCCGGAGTTATAAATGTCGCTTGATAGGTGTACGGCGTGGAAGCTAAACTCGGTGCTTTGGAGTAATGAGATGAGAAGGGGTGAGAGATGATGAAAATGAGGGAGGGAACGAAAGTGATAGCTATCCTCGCGTTTAAGAAGGCTATGAAGGGAAGCTGCGTACCGTACATGGAATTCGCCGATCGCTTTTATTGACAATCTGGAATTGAAGGCGTCATTGGCGAGTAATTATATCAGACTTTCATTAAAAAATGGTTAATTAATTTTATCGATTAGAATTTAAGGGGAGGGCGATGATATTAAATTGCATTGGTTTAACGGTTTATTCAGAATCGTTTTGGCACTGTTGACCAAGAAGGTAAATACATGTGTGAGATAGGAAAAATAATGAAACAACTACAGTCATTTTTTGAATAAAATAATATTAATGTGCATATTGCGAATTAAAGTAACTAAAATGACGCTAAGTTTATATTATGCTGAAATTTTGCTCCAGTTTTTTTTTTTTTTTTTGAGAGTTTGGAAATGAATCATGTACCGGTATTAAAAAGGCAGCAAATGTCTGGTTTTCAATTTTTGTTTTCTAGATTGTCCAAAATTTTAAACATTAATTAAGAGGCTAATGCTAGAATACGTAGGTAATGTCGATTGGTGAATTTACGAATGGTATTGTTTAAGTTTTGATATAAACAACAAATAAATAGTTTCTTTGGTTTATTTTGGGGTGTTTTCGGACTCATGAAATAATCCTGTGAGGGCGGTTGATCGAGGTTTCGCTAGAATGTTTACATACTAAAATCTAAAAAATATACGGTAATAAAGCAAAAATTAGCTGTTATTTGTTGTGTATACAGTATAATATTATCGTTCTAACCTGAAGACTTGCACGCGAGATGAAAAGAATGGAATTGAATAGGTAGAAACTAGAATAAAATTTCATCTGTTGACTGAAACGAAAGATTGACAAGTTTGTTATAGTCTTTTGTATTGAAAGCCATCGACGTTGACCCCGCTTTTATAGTTTTATTCGATACGGTAACAACGTATTTTTTTTTTCTTTTCGTGAAAATGAAAGAATTCAAAATTCAGGTTACTATGGATATATGGAATATTCCTAGCAACAGAATCTAATAATCCGTAACATCTTTAGCGTTATTGCTAAGACAACATTATCATCGTCATTATGTCTACACAATTTCGATAGAGATTTCGGAAATCATCGACATTTTAAATGAATTCACTTTTTTTCAGGTAAATGTTGCGCCGCATTGAAATTTTTTTTTTATTAATAATGGTTAATAATTATTCGTCTAAAAACTAAAAGTCCATTAGGTTTTCAATATTTTATTCTAGTCCTCGCGCACGTACTTGCGGGGATACGGAAGCAGTTTCATCTCTCGTCAATGTGTTTGGCCCTCAAGCTTCTCTCACGGCTCAGACGGCTGAATAAATACCGGTAGCCTATTTTTTTATTTTTTATTTGATGGGATGCGAACAAATTGGGCTTTCAAATGCTTACCGCTATAATTATTATCTTGAGAAAATAGGCAGTAAGCGAGGTGTGTAGCAATAACGCGAGATGGGGAATCATGGCGCTTTTACAGTTTGCTAATTAACATCCGTTATTGGGTGCGACCAAGTACAGTATTTGGGGTTAAATGTAAAAGGAAGCCTAAATGTTTAACTTGCTCATACAGTATTTGCTTAGCAGATATTTATTGCAAAATATTGGCAAAAAACGTATATGTTAAATACGCAAGCATTTTTCATTCTAGATAAAAACAAGTTTCATTATCGAAAGAATATTCGCTTTTCAAGCAAATATTCAAGATACTGTAAGAAGGAAACTGCACTTATTGTACGAGAAAATCCCCATTTAAACGTATGACTTACCGGTAGTTCCCCATAGTTACGTGCGGTACGTAAAAAAAAAGTATGCATAGGTTATATTTAAAAATAATGAATCGAAAGAAGAAACTTTGCGTGGGAAGAAATCGCTTAAATGGAGAGTTTAATGTTTTTTTGAAGTTTCCTGAGTGGGAACGGTTCGGCAGCAAAAGGTCAACAACAACATTTACCTAACCTAAACATTTCAGCACTGATATTTGACATTATTTTTAGGAATTGTATTGGATTAGAACCGAATAAATGTACTGTATCAAAAAAAAAAAAATAAATAAATAAACCATGAAGCCGAATTATGTCGACCAAAATGGCTTCTTAAATTGTTTATCCTGTACCTTAAGTTGTTTGTACGTTTTGCGCAACGAATATTATTTCTTCCATTCAAAGAATTTCTAAGTACACTGCAGTGCAGCCAATTTCTCAGTGAATGCATTTCTCCATGCAAATTATTTTTCAGTACATGTTCGATCAATTTCTTAAGACAACCAAATAACGAGGCTCTTAATACAGCACGTGTCACGGGCTTATTCGTTTGGTTCTTAAGAAAAGTTTTGTGGTTTTAGGGAACCTTTCATCAATGAACTCTTTGACGTGACACGAATAGAAACATAGTATAACAAAGGCATATCTCGTTTAGATGATGATAATAATAATAATATGATGTTTCATTTTTATCAAAAGTATGGAAAGTTGAGTAACACATTATGTTGTACGCGGTTTGGATGAGAGTGAATTTAGAATGAGACGTTGTTTATGAAGATAATTCAAGGTCTCGTAAAATGCACTTTGTCGGGCAATTGAGCGGTTAGTAAGTAAAGGGGTGATGAACTCGGTACAGCCAAAAGTCGACATTTGCCTACAACATTATAGTAATTAGCGCGAGCTGTGGGAATCCAAGTGCTTTAAAACTGCTGTCGCTTAAATTTAAAGGTCAAAACGTAGCGTTCAACGCTGGTTGTTATGTTTCGATCGTAAGAGTGTGTTTGCACCGCTATCTTTAATTACCGATCTTTCATCTCCGATCGAACGCCTAAGTTATCTATGCGTTTACACATAAAATTAGAAGCACTCGAAAATGCACAGGCCTAATATTGACGAAGAAATCACTTAAGGTTTTTAAGATCATGGTTGCTACCCAGCAATTTGGAATTATTCTACTTAATTTGTGTTGTTGGTTTAAGAAACGTTCGTTAAAGCTGTGCTTTTATTCTAGAAAGAAGTTTTTTTTTTTTTTAAAAAAAAGTTTTCTTCGAGAAGATTTAGTAAAGCTTACTTACATTATGATTAGATCTTACAATTGTATTACGAAATGCACTGGCAACAAATTATTGGCATATTTAAATGTATAAATCTGGATGGCAACAAAATACAAGCCATTTAAAACATTTTTTTTCCATCATAATTTTAATTAAAAAAAATGGTAATTTACAAATTCGAGTGCAATATTATGTAGAAGAAAAAAATGTTATTTAGATTTTAAATGAATTTATTTATTTTTTAAATTAAAGTTTCTTTATTAAAAGTTAGTTTGCTCTAGATTGTAGTATTTATCTGCAGTATAAATGGATAGTGAATTGCTTCGAATTGAAGCGCAACTTTTGCGTCGTCGAGCGAAAAATCCTGACTTATATCGTTTTCTTTAATTAGGACGTTACTTCGTTATCTATGGGCGCAACAACGTAACGCTAGAAATTTACTTCCGCTCGTCACTTCTTATTTGCTTTCATCGATTGTGTGTTGATGCTTCGAAGATGCGTTTCCCTCCCTTCCTAATTAAGAAAAATACGATGATTGCAATTTGAATCGTGTTAATATAATTGACGAGCCAATATATTTATTTAGCATTATACAGTTTTGTATTTATTTATTTTTTTTTTTTGCTGTTGCTGTTGAGTGTTTTGTAATTTATGAGATTATGTTGCATTTATTTTGAGAAACCTAATTGCTACTCTGCGTGTCTATTCAAATTTTCCTATTTGTTGCTGATTATTTGAATGGATTTTCTTTTTATTTACAATTTAATCGACCGTTTTATTTTACAAAAAAATAAAGCGTTGCAGTAGAAAGTTAAACCGGATGTCAAATGAAATTAGAATTTCGATTTTCTTTAACGCGAAATTTAAATGTTAAACAATTTATTTGATCAAATTCAATTCACGTAGCGCAATTGTTTACTAATATTTTATACATTGTGTATAAAAAGCGGATTATTGCAATTCTTTAGAAACATTAGAAGGGATTATTTTTTTTATTTTTCGTAATTAATTAATACGGATCTGCTATTATTTGGAAACATAAATAAGACTTTCGGTAATAAGATAAGTGATGCAAAATAAGACGCGCGCCTATAATTAATACATTTTTTTGTTCGACAATTGCATTATTCCGAAGAAATCGAAATGACAAAATTTAAGAGTTTATTTTAGTAATAATCGCAATACATTACATAAATCCGAATTTTATATTTTCTACGAAACTTAATATGCCCGGTAAATATATATATAAAGCAACTATTTTTTTCTAGTTTTTTTGTTACGATCCTAAATCTTAGAAATTGAGCGTATTTTTCTTATTATAGTATACCGTATTATTTCGATTGTCTTTGAGCGATTGCAGACCATAATTGAGTTGAGCAACTAATTGATTGGCTTGATGTTATCAAAATAGATGGAAAGGAGAGATTTGTCGACGTTGGGGCACCCACATAATAATGTTTACCTTGGTCAATACGTGTAGTTTATACGTATTACACAATTTTCTATGGGCTTATTTTGTATCGGTGGACGGGTAATCAATTGGTTAATGAATCTCGCATACGCAGGTTTCGAACCTAACATTTCCTTAACTAAGCGCAGCAATCGAATCCGAGTCTTCCACATTCATCAAATTCCAGATTAGATCGCGTGCGATGATTTGATCACGAATAACTTGCTCCTCATTAAATAAAGCACGGACACCGAACACCGTTTGAAAATGCCGTTGCGAAATATTATAATTTTGAAGTGACAGCTCAAGACCGCAATTTTCGAGAAAGGGGGGAGAGGTAGAAAAGCAGTCTGGCATTTTAGTATCTCGACTTCTAATAACATTCTTTAATGAAAATAACTCGCCGCCCGCTTTCACATAACAAAATATAATTGCGGCTTATGAACCGGAATGGAGTAGGCGCGCACGCGTGTTTATAGTGCACCGCATTAGTTTTTTTTTTTTTTTTTTTTTTTTATTTAAAAAAAGTTGGCTAATCTTGCTTACTAGACGAACTGCGCGATTCATCTTCCAAATGATACAGCCAGCGTCTCTTGTATTTCTCTCCTCATCCGTTTTTACCAAATGATAATGATTAGTCGGATCTGTGTCAATTTTGCAACCCGCTGATTTTTTATACTATTCGTCTATAAAATCAAATAGCCGCACATGATACCAGGCACTGGTACCTAAGAAAGTTAATCACCAACAACTGCTGGTTTTTTGTTTTTTTTTTTTTTCAAAAAAAAAAAAAATAAATAAAAGGATGTAGTCTCGTGTTTACTTTTTAACGGGAAATTGTTTTTTTCTACATTTTGCACATTACTTTGTTGTTCATGGCTGAATATAATATGGCGTATGGCGATTCATGGTGTTATAAAAAATACTGTAGTTTGTCTGAAGGCTTAATCTACGCACAACGTGCGTACTGAACGAGCGTACATTTATTGAGGTTTTAACTTTTTTCTGGTATAAGTCAATCACTACTTATTCTTGATACGCCAATAGCATTGTTAAGAAGTAAAACATTATTATGTTTTTGTTTATTTGGCAAATAAATTACATAAGTGGTGGAGCATTGAAACGGGAAAATGTTGTACCGAAGTTAAACTTCTAACGGAAAGTAGGCGAAACTGTATAAATGTTTTATCAGGTCTATTTTTTTAAGGAAACAATATAAATGCCGTTGACAACAGATTCTACTTAAAGATATTTTATATACCGGTACTAAAGAAACTTTTCTATTTATTCTTCTAATTTTTTTTTTTCAGCTTCGAGTTTGGAAACTGATAGGGAAAGAGGAGTTAGATATAAAGAAACAAATAAATAAATAATAAGTCTTTTAAGGGCTTGGGATTTTTTTTATAAAGGAAAGTAGTGATTAGGTTATTTTAATAGTATTATAATTTTAATTCTAAAATGGAAACCTGCTGTACATGTACATTGTCAGTAACGGCGGATTTTATTTTATTTTATTTTACTTTTTTTTTTTTTTGTTAAAGAAAACACGTTTTACGGTTTTATCTATGTTCAACTTGGAATCTTTACCTTTCAATGTAATCTTACAAAGTGTACGAGTAAAAAATTGTGGGGCATATGTGCATTTTTATTATACTCGTATATATATTTTGGGAAATCGCGGATGAAAATGTTTTCGAATTTTTTTTGCGAGAAAGATGTTGTTATTTTGTGAGATAGCAAATGTATCGGCACAGCGTCGTTGAATTAGGGTAGGTAGATGCTTCTTTATAAGTTTATATTGCGTTCAGACCACGAAAGGTTCAGGCTTTGAATGGAATTGAAGTGAACCGCAGAAGATGGAGCTTTTTTTTACAGTACCGTACGCCAGAATCTAATAGAAATGCGACAGTGACGTTGCTGAAATCTTTCAAGTTCGCCCGAATGTTATTCACCTTGCTGCATCTCTTTTCTTCTTTTTTTTTTTATTATAATAATTTTTGCAAGATCATATTACTCGTTCTTAAAGGAAAAATTGTAATTTTCCACATTGTCTAATCACTATTTTGCATAGCCCGTCGATAGCGGGCAACAGAACTGCCCATTAATTATTAATGACTTAATTGCGACGTTCGCTGCACAAAGCTACCAACCCACATTTATTAAAAATTTAGATATTGCCCGTTAAAGTTTTGAATAAATACAAATAAAATATTCAAAAAAACTGCTTACTAAATGGGTTTAGTTAGTGTGTTGTTAGCTTTCCGTAAATTTAAAAACAGTGCTGGTACTGAATTAATCATTTCTGTACCCTACGCTTGGGATGTTTTTATGCAGTGAGTAGGACATATTTTACTACGTTTTGCGAATGTACGAGTACGGTAGCTTTAACTCAATTTTCGAAATTTTTAGGTTGGTAGCTTTGTACAGAACACCGTTCAATTGCTCGTGTAAAAGATGGGAGATAATTATGAATAATGATTTTATCGACCTCTACTCTTCACCAATAGCGTTTGTTTTTATAACTTTTTATTGATCGTTTCGATTGTGTTGTTAATATTCAAACTGCATGTACATGTACTGGAAGAATCCGGTTAAGAAACTTGGTCGGGAAACATTTTTAATTATGCACCAAAGTTAATAGTGAGGAAATTAGTTTAATATCTCAAGTTTGATAAGTGGTTAGGAAACGTACGGTAGTCTCAGGGCCGGATTAAGCTTTTTTTGAAGCACTAGGCACACTTCAGTACTTTTCGGGTATCTGGTATTAAAATTATACTCGTAGTATGCTTGTGAAATATGTCGCCTGAAAGAAAAAAAAAATAATGTTTGCGCTTGCCCTTTTCTGACCTTATAAATTATTTTGGAAAATTTTGTTTTTATAGTATTTCGAGCCACAATCAGCATTAAATGATTAACGAGAGAGGGAAAAAATAGGCGCCGAGCTTGCGAGGTTTTACCAACTTTTGTGAAAACTGGGTTTTTCAATAATACGGGCCCTTAAAATCATTTGTCTAAGGCCTTAGGTAGTTTTCAACCCAGGAGTTGAATGAGAGAATGGAAATTGGGTTAGCTAGATATGGCTGTAATAAATAGTAGATGCAGGAAGCGTAGAGAATGCGGTTCTACTCTTAAAGCCAAGAATGAATTTTGCATTATACTGTACAGAAGAAAAAAATGGCAAGAAAAAAAAGCGGCTTAGATTTGATTGTACGACTTTCAAACTAAGCAGAAACGTCAAATTCATTGTTGAATTATCTCCTTAAAATAAATTAAGTTGTTTTAAAGGTGGATAAAAAGTGAAACTATCGCTGAAGTAGAAAAGTTTTAATTTAAAATTATTGTTTTCAAATGTAAACAGTTTAAATACTGATGTTTTTACGTAGGTACACGTTTTAAAATATTTACAACGTAACTTATGTAACATTATTGAAGACAAACATAAAAGAAAAT
>JAQGAZ010003302.1:0-12337 GCA_034692225.1 Polydesmus complanatus
TGTTTGTTTGAAGACAGTGCTCCAATCCGTTCAAAAGATATGGAGGTGGAGGCATTACTTATCAGCCTACCCTCGTAGTAACGGTGCCATAGACATTCCTTTATTATGACATTATGAGATCATCACAGAAAGTATTTCAACAGCCTGTGATACTTGGTGCTATTATAAGGGAATGCTTGGACATCAGAAATGCTGTGAAAAATATTTTTTGGATTGCTGGAATAAAAAATCTGCGGTCACGAAATAGAAATTGTACAGATCTCCATGGAGTTTAACATGGAGGAAGCATTGTAGTGTATTGATTTTGGGAATGTGTAGAATGCAACGGCATTGGAAATCGTTGTGTTGATCTAATGACTAGTTTTAAGTTTCCTCCCCGTTTATAATATTTAAATATTGGCGTATATTTAAATAAACGAGTAAAATCCATAAAAAGATTAAAAAATAAGTATCAAAAATAAGAATTACCGGTACAGTATTATTATTAGTTGAATATTCTTTAATTGAATGCAGTTATGGTATGAAGTTTAAAAACTGATATTAATAATAAAAAAAAAATTTAGGAAGGAAATTTAAAACATTTCTTACTAAATAAAAAATCCAAAATACAGAGGAAATTAAATGGCTTATCGTTTATTGAAAACGTTTTTGCGGAAAGCGTAGTTATTGGCAACGAAATAAACGGAGATAAACATTACTTAAAGGACGATTTAGTAAAAAAAAAATTTCGAGAACGAGAGCCATTTTTGGTAGTTATAATGAGTTTTTAAATGCTATAGGTGGGCGCGAGAGCAGGTTTAACAGATATTATTGAAAATTAGGATTAAATTTAATAAAAGTGGATAAGTGAGCAGCATAAGTCATAGCATGACTTGTTATGATTGTACAAATTTTGCCCGTTCGGGCGCAGTTAAATAAAAAAAAAAAGTTAAAAAGTTGGTTAAAAGTTTGATGTTAACGGTTGGAAAACAAAATATAATACCTTCAGTTAAAAAAATCGCTAAAAATAATAATAAAATAAAAAATTGCTTCCGAAAAACTCGATATGAGGTAAACATTTTCTTTCTTTTTCTTTTTGAAAGAAGGATTTATAATGTTAATACGGTAACTTAATTTCAGTATTAGAAATTTTTAAAATTAAATTTAGCAGATGGTTATTTTCTCTAATTTTTATTTTTAATAATTTTATTAATAGATTATTAAGCTTTCTCGGATTTCTTTTTAAAAATGAAAATTTGAAACTATTCCGTAGAATTATATTTGTTGAAGAAATTATCAGCGCGTTTATAGTTTTTGAGAATTTTTTGTTTGCTGGAAGATCTTTTCACCAAATAATCAATACGAACTAAACGTTGGCGATTTTTCAGTTCTAACTTTCAAAGAAATAATAAGAAAAAAGAAATGGGAGTTGAATAACGGCTAGACGCAATGAGGAAATGTAGAGAAAACGACTCTTAATTTAATCAAGTTTAACTACGGTATTTAAATTACTGTAATGAAATCCGTCGGCAACGAAATATTAGGCTACTAAAATGTGGTTTGATGAAATTTAATATCGATTTTTTTTCTTCATTAAAACTTTAAATCATAATTTAGTCAGTACGGTTTATTAAGTTCGTTGGTAACGAAATATCAACGTCTGTTTTTATTTAGTTTTTTTTTTCTTCCCCTATTATGTATTTAGGAAGCAAAAATTGGGAATGTTAGTGAACAATTTCAGCTAATAGATGCACTTGCACTGCACATGTGTTTTGATACGTTTCGAAGTGCTGTTTAAATGTGTCTTCTGACGAGATAGTTTTCGAAGTCTTCTCTCGCAACAACACTATACACTCTATCGCTGTTATTTATTTATTTACTTTTATCACCGTTCATGAGGAAAAGACGCTTTTCTATTCAAGCTCCTCGCATGTGTTCACAAAATACAACTTGGAATTGAAAACGTTTTTTCAAACGCCTTTTTTTTATTTTATTTCAATCGAAAGTTTGGCGTTGCTAATGATTAACATTGTCACTGTAATTTCATTGGCTCGTTCGTTGTTGTTCCGCAAAATGCGCTTTGTGTATTACTGCTTTTATTTTTCCTTTGAATGGTATTCCGAACGCGGAAAAACTGCAGAATCGAATTGTATTGAGCCGTGAACATGATTTGCGTAATGCGCAATGTATTCCGAGACAATAACGAGTGTACGCGACATTGATTTAAAGGCGATTTTTGTTCCGTATTCTCCAAGTCGGTGTTGTTATTGTGATGATGATAGGTGAACAATTGGATGGGACTTCCATCTTTTTACAAATTTTATTCTACAATTTTGTTTTTCGGATGTTTTTTACAATATTTTTTTTTTACGTTTATAAAGATATAAAATTCTACGGATTTCCATTTTTGTTTTTAGAGTAGATTTTGATAAAATGTTTGTGACAGATATTTTTACATCGTTATACGTTTTCTCGTATTTTGTTCGTTTTTTGTGTAGTACGACTAGAAATATTTTATTTGAGTCCTGTGAGGTTTTACTACACTCGTAATATTTTGCGCTATCGGATTTCTAAATCTGGATTTACAGATTTAATCTTGAAGCTTTCTGGGTCCTTTCATGGTTCGAGTAAATTGAGATCAAGAGTAAAATGAAAACTGTTTTTCTAATTTAGATTAAATGATGTCCTTTGATTTAATGTTTTCAGTAGTTCTCAACCAAAATTTAATAAAATTACTTCTTAGAATAAGTCTAACATTAGTATTTTTGTTTTCTTTAAAAAAAAATTTATTTTTCAAAATGAGTGTATTTGGAGATGTCCAGTGGAGAATGATATTGATAGTAACAGTTGGAAAATAATAGTTTTTTTGTAAAAAAAAAAAAAAAAAATCGATGCATTTTATGTCTTGTTGCTTCCGATTTTCTTCTTTCTACTTGGCTGCTATTGAGAATGAAAGCTTCCGGTATCTTTTTTCTCTCTTCCTTTTTAAGACTAGAAATATATCGATGAGTACGACATCGATTCTTCATTCTGCGTCATTTATCATCCGATACTTGTTAGTAACACCCGAAAGTTTATTTTTGGATTATAAATCTTATTTTGTGTTCGGCGTCGGTAAACATTAGCCATCTTCTAATTCCATTAAGTAAAAGTTAATCTCGTTGCTTGTAGGTGGATGCCATTTTTATTATTATTATATAAAATAAAAGAGCCGTTTGTTTCATGCGTTTCAGCGCTAAACTTAATCTTGTCTTTGTATTAACTTTTATTTAATATACACGGTGGCCAATAAAAAGTAAGCCAGATCTTGTTTCTCATTGCTCTAGCAGATGTAGTTTGGGAGGTAGGAGGAGACTCGTAAAAGTATATTTCTGTCCATTCAAATTCATGTTATCTCCATTCTCTAAATACATTATACCAGAGGTACGTATTTTTATCTATTCAAAAGAATGGCTTACTTTTTCTTGAACCACTGTGTATAATAGAGCAAACATGAATGAAAGATTGACGCGTTTCATTTCGCAAATACAGTATTTGAATATGAAACGTCGTTTTCGTTTGAAACGTTTTAGCGAACAAAGTTACAAATCTAATAAAGGTTGAGTTTGTTTAAAGATATGGATCCTCTTTTAAAAATGTGGGTGAGACATTGAATTGATGGTGGTATTGACACGAAAGCTTTTGCACAAGCTGTGGGAATTTTATTGATATTAGATATTTTTCAGTTGGATTTTTCGAATTAAGAGAATTTTATGTTGTCGTTCGAAAGCTGATGTATGTTTTTCTTGCTGAAATGAAGTTAACATTTTGTGATAAAAGAATTATTTGCGAAGTTGTTGCACTCTTAAAAGTTTATAACTACTGTATAAAGTAGTAGGGAATTTTAAGATCGAAGGGGGATGAAGAAAATGGCGCACGAGAGACAGGGAGAGGGTGAGATTAATATTATACAGTACCGTAGTGCATAAAATAGAAAACTACGACAATTCGAATTTTGAGGGAAGGTCAAAATCCTTTGATTTATGTATTTCTCGTACGTTCTTAACCAAAATAAAATCTGAAACTATAACGGTTATGGGTGGAGAAATTAAGATAAAGTATGTGGTAATGAAGACCTAGTTTTAAATTACGTGGCATTGGGTAGGCTCTAAATTAGATGAATGAAGAAAATTGGAAATGATGTTTCGCTTCCACTTACACAAATTCAATTTTTCAAGACTTGGAATTATTTCCAAGGAATTAAGAAAAGAAATGTTTCCATCAGCGAATCAGCCATTAAGCCTCTTTGGACTGAAACCACTTTGCAGCAATCAGGTTTCAGCAAAAACGTTCGCACTGAAAAAACTAGCGATGTTGTGACATCATTTCCCATATTTGCTAAAATAATTGATTTTTGCTTTTTTCATTTTTTTTTTTTGGTTTTAAAAAGAGTTTGCTTCTATTTTCAAAACGAAAAGATTTCAATGTCGAAACGTTTGGTGAGAAGAGGTTTGGTGGAAACAGGTTTGCAGGTTTTTGATTCCACCAAACCTTTTGCGCTTACAATGAAATGCGGAATCAGTTTCATTGATTGAAATCCGTTTCAAAAGTCTGGTGGGAACGTAGTGCTGTAAACGTATTACAAAAATCTTTTTTGAATTTTTTCCCTCTACCGTAAACCAATTTCAAGCAATCTTGTCACGAGACCTTTCAATCTGATTTCGAGGCATCCATTTTCCACTAGCGCAATCCCAATTTAGCACAATGCCATGCAGGCTTACTAGAAAATTATTGTAACAAACAATCTTTCTTTTAAAAATAAGTTTTGGCATTTTAAAGCACTATTTCACAAACAAGAAATTAATATACTGTACTTAATTATTTTAATTTTTTTTTATAAGAAACCTGAGATTTATATAAAACTTCAGTAGATCAATATTATTCAGATGTTAACCCAACAAATACCTCTAAAACTTTTTTTTTTTTTACTAGCGTGTTTATATTGCAGTAAAAAGTGCAAACAAAGATGGGAGTTTTATTATGAAGTGGAATCTTAATAAATCTCCTATTACTGTCATTCGGCGCCTTATCGCGTGCCATCACGCGCTTCATCTTCTCCCCTCCCCCCCCCCCCCTCCCCTCTTTCGGTTTTGCTTAAAGAATGAGAGAGGGAACAATAATTGTTCTTAAGTAAAAGCGTTGAAGAGAGTGTGTACAGTATTGGATTGGACACGGTCGGTCGAGCCGTATCAAAGCGATAATCATTTATTGAGCCATTTATGATGTGCTCGAGGGAGGAAGATGTAAGGAGAGTGAGTGTGAGCGAGAGTGTATGCGAGAAAGCTGTGTAATAAATGTATTTGATTGTGGTGTTGAGGGGTTCCTTCTACTCTCCCGGTCAACAACATTGTCAAAATGAAAGTTTATTACCGTGTAAATTGGAAGATTTATGAGAGTTATCGATGGGTCTACAAAAGATATCGCATAAGAATATGATGGGACGACGACCTATTGCAATTAATTTCGTAAAATATTGAGATGCGAGCAACTTTGAATTTAAATAAAATGTTATTAGTATTCAATTTAGGGAATTTAATTAAAATTTAAAAACATTATACAGTAAAAAACTGGATACAGTACATTTTTTTATTAAATATAAACACCTAGAACTCGCTTTGAATAGAATTTTTTTTTTTTGGTCTGTGAGGGGTCATCGTGGGATTTTGTAGTTATTCTACACTGGCATTAGAGTCTGAGTTTATTGCATTTGTTTTTAAGTTTGCTTCAAACTGAACGTGGGCTAATCGATTTTATGTTTTCTTAATAATATTATGAGTAAGGAGCTAAAATCTTAATCATGTTTCTACCGAATTGTTTACGAGGGCAAGTAATAACAAGCCTCCGGTGTCAATGATTAATGTTTCGTTATTTTGTAGTTGTGGCTAATTAAACATGTATGTTGTTTGGTATTATTACTCTAGTTAAGTTGTTTGCTTTTGGTAAACATGTAAAGCTGAAGAACCTCCTTGAGCGAAATGACCTGCAATACGTGCGAGTAGTGCTTGTTTTACAGAACTGTAGTTTGAGGTGGAAGGGGTAATCGATTATTTCGACAGACAACATTTGGCCTAAGAATTATTTCGTGCCCATATCATCTTTTCTAAATCCGAGTTTTAAGACTTAATCTTGATTAATTATTAACCCTTGAAAGATAATACATGAAATAAAGTTTGGCCTACTCTTTATTGAACCACCGCGTGTATAGATTAATTATCTGGTTTAACAAACTGAGATCCACATAAAACGAGGATTAGTCCACATGATTTACTAAACTGCGTCTGGCATAAACGAGGATTAAATAAAACTAGATAACGCGACATAGATTACATGTTTGACCATCAAACTCAAACTTACGATGCCTTACAATTTAATCTTAATGTTTGTTGTTTTTGCAGCTGTTCCATATAAAAATGCGATAATAATACTGTATTTTTTTAAGGTAACATTTTCGGTAAAAGCAACGCTGTGATTTGTCGGATGTTTTTATTTTTGTAAGCGCGCGCAAACACACACAATCTGCGGCTTGATCCTTCTTATGCAATTCCATTGAAACCATTTCCACGGTTGTTGTTTTTCTTTTTTTTTTTTTTTTACGAGAATCTGAAGACGCTTTCATAGGTTTGTTTTTTCTATCTTCTTTTACGACTTAAGATCTTTTTCACCTATTGGGTGTCTTCCGTTGCCATCTGCTCACGACATACTTAACAGCCAACTTTATTCTTTTTCTTCAAAAGGACATTTTCTATAGTCCAGTCCATTATAATAATAATAATATAAAAAGCTACGTAGGCGCATGACTAGCGTTAAAAACGGAATATATATTTTTTTGTGTATATTTTATGTTTGCGAATAAAAAGAAAAATTAACTATCACATAGACTTATCTCTCCAGGATTTGATTTCTAGAAATGTTATTAGAAACAAAGATCATCACAATCATGCCTGGAAAACATTACAAACAAAATCCGAGGAAAACATTAAACTTTTAAACACACATACGTTAGAGACGTTGTTTTTTTTTTACTCTACAGTACATTATACCGGGTGTCCGAGATGATACTATTCAGCTTCTGCCTGTTATTTAAAAAAATTAAGCAAAGAAAAAAATTGTACTGTTTTACAGAGAAATTGAACGGTTTTTCTTTAAACAAATAGTTCTTTTGTTAATTCAAAAAAATATTTATGAAAAGTTAAAATTAAAAAGTTAACATTCCAAAATTTATTTCTTTGATATTAATCTCTGATAACAATGAAACAAAAATGTAACAATCATTTAAATAGTGATATTGATACATTCGAAATGTGCACTATTTGGAATTAGTTCTAAATTTTTGTTGGACTTGTGTGTCCGATTTGGTTACTATAAACCAATTGATACACTCGTGGTTCTCAATCTGTGGCTGGCGGAACACTGGTTTTTTTTTTTTTGCAATATCAAGCGTAAGTTGGCTAGTAACAACTCGAACACACGGTATGGTGTTTTTAATTAGAAAAATGTTTTATACGTAGATTGTAAATTTTGGGTTTAATTTTATTTTTGTGCCGCTGTGTTTAAGATGCATGCTAGTTGCCAAAACAATTATGTTAGTTCCAAGCACTTTTCTACGTTTTAATTGCAAAATAATAGCAGCGCCAGCAGCTATTTTTAGTATTTCATAATATGCATTATTAAATCTAATTATTCTACGTCATATGAAAACTAAAATTATCGCTATACTAGTTCTCGTAATAACACCTGAAAAAAGAACTTTGATTAATTGATAAAATATTAATGGGTTAAGTTACATTTTGGTGCCAGCAGCATATCTACTGTACGTATGTTGCTACTACCAAAAGTGCAAAGAATCATTCAAAATAAGAATAAAATTTGACGAATTAATGAGTATTATAGTAATGCCGCGAATAAGATTTTAGTTGAACCAAGTGGGTCATTAAAGCTCTTTTGATTGCAGCAATCTGGTTATGGCAAAAGTGTTTTCACCGAAAACTTGCGACAATGTGACGTTCTCGATTTTCAATTTTACCACTTTTTTTTAAAAAAACATTTCTTTTTAAAAAATCAGTGAGCGGTAGGAAGTTTCTTGGAAGCAGGTTTGCAGAAACCGAAGGTAGTTTAACCAAACATATTTAAAAAGTTCGATGCGAACAATGCGGTACATAGTACACCATGAATTAGAATTAATTTAACCTAAATCTGGTTTGTGAAAATTTAATTTCCTAAATAAAGTTTCTTTCAAATCAAGATGTAGTCGTTCGAGCCCTCTGCGGCAAAAAAAAAATAGGGAAGCAACATTTAAGAAATCGAATGCTGACGCTTTTAATAACGCAACTTGTAAATCATATCGATATTTTATTTGAACGTGACATCGCGTGCGTCTAATTCCACGTAATTAATTACGTAATAAATGCTTATGAATAAAAGATTAGTAATCATAAATAATAATATTCGTTTTAACTAGATAATTCGTTACATTGTACACATAATTCTATTACTTATTATGGTAAATGTTGGCATATTAAGGTTCTTCTTCATCACTATTATTACAGCCAACCCGTTTTTGTATAACATTATCATATTTGATGAAGGCTTAATGAGACCATTTATCTATAACAAGCTTGCTTTTTATAATGCATGAGGTTGTTTTTTTCTTTCTTCTTTCTTTTTTACAAGTGCTAAATTAATGAAATTGATATTATCAAAATATGTTACATCGCTTTAATTAATTATGTACGTAGGTGTGGTCAATGTTTATGGTATCTCATCCAGTCGGACTTTGTGGTGGAGACAAATTACATGTAGTCTTAAGTTATTTATTTATTTTTTTTGTTGCAGTAGATTATAATTATTATGTATGATCTACCACAGTTGTGCGCAATGTTTTCCCATATTTTTACTCATTTTGGTTGATTGCTCCTTATATAGTATGCATGCGGTATAGATTGCGAACACAAAAATTATTTTTTTTTCTTTACCTTTGAGGTTGAAGAAATTTTACTTTGGTAGTAGCTCATATACAGTAGTTACTGTAAGTTGAAAAAGTCGCAGCGCAATTCACATCTTTAAAGTTGCAGTGAGATTTTTTTTGGACGCCAAAATTTCTATCTTTTCATTTTATTTCAATCTTAAATTATTAATACGTCATGTATACGAGTTAGAAATAATTTTAGGATTTTAGTAACGCCTAAGGAAAGGGGTTGCGAAAATGTTTTATGGACTTCTAATGCCTGATAATTAATCATACTTAATTTTTATAGAATTGGACCAACAACATAATAATTTCAACATAGTACTGTACACTATTATTCAAATTTGAATGAATAGAAGATATTCGTATTTGAGCCTTTATCTGCCAAATTTTAAATTTACGAGCAATTTTCTTAATAACAGAATTGTTATTTTGTCTACTTTGTCATTAAGACTAAAGTCATTAAGATAATAGAAAAGTAATTCCGTGTATATTTTTATGTTGCAAATATTATTAATAAAATACAGTTTTAATATTTGTTTATAATTTAAAAATTGGTAGTTAAAGATGGGCTTACTTTTGGCTTGCAAATCGTTTAAAAATCATATTTTATTAATAGAAATATACAAATGTTTACTTAATATTTTATTTACTTTTAGTTTTTATTTTTTGCTCAAAAAAGCAAGCGATATAATAATTTTGTTGCCGGTAAATTTACATTTCGACAGATGGAGTTGAAGTTGACTCGTTATCGTTCTCTCTATTCAAATTTACGATGTTAAATGATATCTAAATACTGTATAGGAAAAATTTAATGTTGATTACTTACTCTTAATTAAAATTTTCCCTAATATTTAAGAGACTAGACTTTAGAGATTTACTGTATGAAATAAAGTTTGGGTTCTTTTTTTTATTAACAACCGCATATACGAGTAATAAGGTGGAAGGCTTTTCATTTAATGGAACCATGATCCGTTGGTGTTGTTTCTTTTCCCCATAAGAATACATGTACAGTATAATAATTTTACCAAACGACGTAAAAGCCTTTGAGATCTGCTGTAAAAATAATGTTGTTTTAAAAAATATAAAGATTTTAGATCAGACTTTATTAATAATTTATCATTGTTTTGTAATAAATTAAGTTGTTTGTGTTGTTTCGTTATTGACGCGCTGCAGCATAATACAGTGTACATAAACAATGCGTTTGTTTTTCTCTCTTCTGTCAAACACCATGTTGTGCGGAGATGATAAATCGTCATCTTTTGACACAACCGATTTATATTACGACTGCGGAAAAAATATAATTATTTTCCAGTTGTTTTTTTATTCTTCTTTGCTGCTTATTTTATTTATTTAAATGTTATTGTAACAAATTTTTAATTTTAATTTGCGATTGAATTATGTGAATTAATTTTTACTATTTTTTTTTCCTTTTGTAAATTGTAGTTAGGCGAGGAATGGTCATCAGCCAACCTGTTGAAACCGTTCATGTACATGAACAGCGTTTACAATAATATGGTGGATCATGTGTCGCGAGTAATAAGCATCAGTTGGTCATTTACCATGCAAAAAGGCGATGGTCAAGTCCTAATCATTCAGTCTGAACCCGAGATCATCACCGAGTTCGTAGATATTGATGAAGTCGATGGTATTTATAAAGAAATATTGCTTATTTAATAATAATAATTCATTATTTTCTCTTTATAATTTATTTATTTTTTTGTTTATTATTAAAGAGAAAGAGACAGCGTTGGAGAATAACGACGATCAATCAATGTTCCGAAACGAAATATTGGGCGTTAACGACCAAGAAAGTGATCTGTCATCCTTAGGTCGTTCTCATTCAGACTCTGCCGCTTCTCTCTCAGATATTTTCTTCTACCACAAAAAGTTGCAACCTAGCGGCCCATCATCTTCCGAAGATTTACCCGTTCGAATTACCGTCAACGCTTACGCTACCGAAGAAGTGAAGTCATTAGATTGGTTAGGATGCGTGTCGAAGAAATCAGGTTTACCTAGGTGGCTATTGGGTTTCGTAATATTTCTTTCAGCCTTAGTTATGGTGTGGTTATGTTTCGCCACCACTGCCACTGCTCCGGAACAGCACGTTAAATCGCAGGTATTAAAATGATAAGCATAATCTTGGTGTCTTGGTGATAGTAACTAAAAGAGTATGCAAGTTTTTATACTATGAGGTTAAAATTTGCAACTCTTACCTATGCTGCGAAATTGATCTTTCAATAAATGAGGGTATCGGAAAATAACTGGTCAAGCCTGCAAATTTAATTCCATATTTTGAGAAACTGAAGACACATTTAAATTTTTGGAAGTGAAATATTTGCGCTTCTAAATAATAAATAATTCTAAAACTAATTACCGGTATTGAAAATAATAATTAAGAATTCATAAGCATTTTCATACTCCTACGGTGAGTGAGTCGTACCATTTTCACTCCTAAGGTTGTTTTGAAAAAAAAGTGGTGCAAGTACATTTTTAATTACCGTATTGATTTAATTTAAAAATTTTTTTTTAGAAAATGACCATAAAAGAACACAGAATTTAAAATGTTAAAACGTTACCATTTTGTAAGAATGTCATTTATTTTGCAATCAGCTATCTGTAATTACTGTCTTTCAAGATGTTGATTATTTTTGCAGAAAACATTTTCACTTTAAGTTAATTCGAATATCATCTAAATATTTGCTCATTATTTTTAAAAATCGACTTGCACCACTTATTCACCGAATCCTCAAACAATCCAGTATTATAAAAAATAACACTAGTAATAAAATTATCTACAGTATTAAAATTTGTGGCTTAAAAAAAAAAGAATGTGGATGAATTTTATAAACAAATATGGCATTAATAATAATTACAGAAGAAAAAATCATGTTGAAAAATACTGATTTTCTAAAATCTATTTTGGTTAATCGTTAACAATCTTATTAGAAAAATTTAATCAGTTTTAATTATCCCTGCATTTTTTTCTTAATTTCCATTAAAAATATCTCCAGTTTATGAAACTTCTAAAAGAAAATTAATTTTTTTAAAAAAAAATACGTTTAAAGACACGTTTTCTAAAAAGATTTATGTGAGAAAAAGATGAGAGAATTTGTGGTTGGTATAAATCTCGGTCACGATTTTATTTATTATAAGTTCTTGTTATTTTCGCGCCACACCTTTTAATAATTGATGGATGATTGCGTTGGAAGGTAGTTATCGAGATTAATGAATACACGCTACAGGCTAATAATAATATACTGTATTTCTCGATTAAATTTTTTTAAAAAATAATACTCGTATATGATTAAAAATGGTTAATATCGATCGCTACAGAGCGTAGTTCTAAACACC
>JAQGAZ010003303.1:0-12331 GCA_034692225.1 Polydesmus complanatus
CCCCCCCCCCAAGAAAGGGAACTAGCGTTGAGACGAGACTTTTTAAATCAATATTGGTACCTTTGCAACCTGCGTGTATAGGCTACAGTACGAGTATAATGTTTTGTTTATTAGTTTTTCTCCCATTTTTTTTTGTTTTATGTTTTTAAATCGATTTTTGCGAGTGAGATGTTCAGATTTCAAATGCTCCGGCATTATTATACATTTAACAAGTACGAAGCAAGCTCATATTATAGACTACACCGTCTACACGTGATACTTTTTCATTTTTGCGCTTTCTCTTTCTTTCTTTCTTTATTATTCTTTTTTTTTTTTTTTTTTTAAATTCTAGCTTAATAAGTAAAAAGTTTCATCTGCGCTGTCGTATTGATTGTTTTTTTAAATACGTCATTCGAAACGCCGCAGCGGTTTGCAACTTGCTCAGGTTGCCCAAACACTGCATTGCTAAAAGAGATTAACGTGTTTTTTTGTTTTTTGATATTTCATGTGATGTGTGTCTGTAATTTTTTTTTATGTCAGACCAATCAATTTTAAATTGAATTGAACGCAAGTTAAGTTGACGCGCTGTTCTATCGTGTCTCGCCGTATATGTAACGTTAGGCAGGGACAAAAACGTTTTTCAACCAGTCAAACCAGACTATCCAATAGAATTGCATTTTACATTTCTATGCAATCGACCTGTCAAAGTCGATTTAAAAATTGGGAAAAGATTTTTTTTGAATTCAACTAATTTTTAAGTGCTTGTCAAACACGTAGCTAAAGTTTTGAATTCTGAAATTTTACGTTGTTACTAGTACAGACTACAGTAGCATATAGTTTTTTTTTTTAAATAAAAAAAAAGTGTTTTCAACGTCAGGAAACTTTAACTGTTCCATTTTTTTCAACAGTCATGGCAGAGCTTACGCTGCTAAAAAGCACATTTTGTAAGGAAAAAACATTTTCCTTCTTGTTCACCGATTGAAGGGTGTTTTATTTCGAGCTGATATTTATTAGCACTTTCTTGTAAAGACTAGAGTTTTAATTAATCCAACAAATTGGTGAAATAATAATTAAGGATAAATTAAATTTCTATAAAGCTCTTTCCGTATATTTTTAATTTTATGACAATTTAATAACTTATATTTTAAAAGGAGAGCTAAATAGTATGGTTTTTTAAAATGGGATACCGTACATTTTTATTCACCAAACGACAATTATTTTTGAATGATTTTTTTTTCCTCCAATTTTATTATTATTACCGGTACCGGTATTATTTTTTTTTGAAGTGATAAATCCGCTTCTACAAACCACTACAGTATTGAATGATGTAGAGAAAAAATTATATCCTTAAAATTTCATACACAATACGTTACGATTTGTCAATAAGCAAAATAATAATATTTAATGCTTTTTTTTTGTCCTACATATTTTTTTGCAGACGTTCGTGACTAATATATTAGTCACCAATATTTTATTAATAATTTTTACAAATAAATGATTCAACCAATAAATAACACGTTTATTAATGTTTTATTATTTTTGTGTAAATTCTGGTAGCTCCGCCATATCACAGTAAGCACAGCGTACAAGAAGCCGGATGGAACTATGTTCAAAGTGCGACATCTACAAACAACTCCTCCGAGACTATGGACGCCTCTCAGTACCCAAACAACGAACATTCACTTGATCTAACGCTCAATCCACCAGCTTATAATGCCACTAAGGTAAATTTATTTTATTTTTTTTTTATTTTGTTATAAAATAATTTTTACGTTTTTAAGTAAAATAATTTAAACTTAAGTTTTAGATTGAATGCGATTTCGAGGATTGTTTTAAACGGGAAATTCATTTTTATTTGAAGGGTCTATTATTTAAAATTATTACTGTACTGTAAAAAATAAGGGGAAAATAATTACCGGTATTGTAAGATATGGGAAATTTTCGTTACTTGAATTAAACAATTTTCCTTACTATTTTTAATAAATTTGATCCAATTGGGGAGTAAATTTAATTTGTATGAAGTTATTTAATTGCTATGTTTTTATTATATTACTTGTATTTCATTTGTTAAAATTTTAATAGATTTTTATCGTTTTTCAATTTGATATCCGGTAATTGATTTTTATCAATTAGAAATTATTTTTGAGCCATAAAGTTTGCTATACAGCAAATAAAGTAAATTCCTTTCTGAATAACTTTGGAAACACATTGTTTAGATGAACTAGAAGTTATGGATCAAACACTAGAATAATAGAATCGAAATAAATTTTGTTGTTTTTCTAAAGTACAGTATTGTATACTAAAGATTAAATAAGTTTTAAATTTACATTATTAATGACATTTAGTGAATTTAGTTAGTTAAAAAACTCTAAAGTTGAAAATTTTGATGAAAAATATAAATGCTTTTTAATTTTAATTGTTATAAACTGCTTTATTTTATTTTTTTTGTTACAAAATTACATGTACTTATGATCGAACAACAATAATTTTTTTTAATTTCGTTTTAAAATTTTTAATGTACGGTATTACAAAAGTTGATCATCGCTTTGCGTTAAGTTTATGCAGCTTGTTTTTAGCAATTTTTATTTATCGATTGGCAAATGATTGACAGTAAATCGATGTTTTTTGTATGCAATTGCAGAGTGTGACGGCGAACGGTCACGTAAACACCGGTACGATGGGTCAATCGAAGCAGCAGGCGAGTGGTTACGCCGACAATAACCCTGGAGACGTGAAAAATCTTGCGGCAGCATCCCACTTGGATCACAATGTTTTGATGACCGTTGATAAAAATATGAATAGGACTTTATCGTTCGCATCCAACGTTCGAGCCAGTAGCGAATCGAACGGGGTTTCCAAGGCAGCCGCTGCGCCTCCATCCGCCGCCTTGACGTCACAAATAGCTATCACATCATCTCCATCGCCTATTGCTAAGCAAAACTCCGCCAACAGCATCGAAGGTAAAAGTGGAGGGAATAGTGCAAGACTGATGCTACCAGCCGTCTCGCCGCAGTTTCAACACGTTCTTCAGATGGAAATTCGCGATGGGGCAAGCAGCGCCGCCGCCGCCACTACACCCGCCTCTCCTCGGAACGAAACGAGACAGGCCCTCGAGAAGGAAGTTGAGGTGGCTAACTTAAAAGGATCGCAGAATGCAGATGTAGTGAAGAGGGTTGCGGAGATGCAACAGATAGTGCTGGATGCTGAAATGTATTTAACGGAAGAAGAAATCACTGATACCGACTTGGACAGCTCACGGGGAGAATCAACTCTAGGCGATTTGCAGGTAAAACTTTGTCTACAGCCTTGGAAATTCTTTCTAACTTTTTAAAACACGTCTTAAAAGTCAACCACATACATGCACTACAAAGTTATTTTTAGACTCGATTATTTTACCTAATGCAGTAGTTAATTTATTTATTTTTGAGAATTAAAGAGTTTTATTTTTCTAAATTACAAGTCCATCAACTGAAGATAAGTTCAGCTGATGGTTATGTACAACATTATTATACCGGCATTGCTTTTTAAAAAAGTAAAAAATAATTTTTTTACAACAAAATTGGAAATTCTGATTAAATGACAAGTTCATCTTAATAATCTTAGCTATGCCACACCCACAGGAGAGTTTTCACAAAAGCGAGTTTGCTAACGAAAAAATTTCTTTGAGTAGCGTAAAAGCTATTTTATAAATTTCTATTTTTGATATAATAGAAAACTAATTTTTTGAAGCAGTAAGATCTTCCGCTTGAACAGATTTTATTTTCCAGTGCAAAATCTGGTTATTATCTACGTCAGGCAAAGAAAATACAGTAGAAACGCATTAAATATTGATAAAAATCTTCCGTACATTTTAAGTATCTTTCATCTCCTTTTCCCTTTCTCTTCTTCTCTTATTCATTGATTTTTATCACTTTAACATCCACCGTAGTTTTACAGATTAGGTTCAAATTTTCTTATTTAAAATGTCGACACTTATTTTCACCTTATAAATGTAATTGAAATATGTTTATTTGTTATTTAGGACGATCCGCCGTTAAAAGCGGCTGACTCGCTACTCTTGTTAAATCAAATCGGTCGGGAAAATGACATTGAGGAAGCGGTGAAAAATCTTCAAACTAGCACCGATCACGAACCTTCTGAAAGCGATACCGACAGCATGAGCACTCCAACTGACAGCCCTTCCCATCGTCCCACCGTGGAAAGAAGGCTTTTGAGACCTCATCACCCTCCGGTAGCCAGATCGGGTTCCAGCTTCGGACTTCATAGCCCGGATAACTTCCACAAAGACGGACGTTTGGAGAAAACCAATTTACAAGAACTGTTTCAAAAGCTTCAGCAAAGTCAATTGCCATATCCTTTCGCGGAAGGCACTCTGTATCTGGATCCGGACATCATCGATCTCACCATGATTCCTCCTCCCATTACTCCTGATCACGAGGAGGCGCCATCGGCTGTCAGTTTTCCGCCGACGCCCTTCGCGGATCGACAAACTCTGGAAGCGGAATTAGCACATGGTTTGATACCTTTAAATCACGCTTCATGTAAGTATAAATTAAATTAGTCGTTTCGTCGACTTGTCTTATCGAGATCCAATATTGTCGCCTACATTATTTTCGTACAGTGAAACGTCGGTAGTACGATACATTTAGCACAGCGATATTTTTGTATGTTTTGGTGACAAGTACACTTGTATAAGTTGTATTAGATTTCATATAGAACAAATGAATTTCAACACAGGTTATTAAAGAATAAGCGTCACAAATTGTCCGTGGGGAAATATAATAATTATTGGTAAATTGAATATTCTTTCAGGGACGTTGAAATATGTTTGTTTATTGTGATTTCATAAAAAATCAACACCTATTTTATAAAAATTTAATTCGTTATAACATTACAGTTTATTTCGCTATTAACTAGTGGTTCTCAAAATTCACTTATATTGACGCTTCACTGTATGAGGTAAATTATTTTTGGTATTGCAATTGGTGTAGAAAAACAGATTCAATTTTTTAGTCTTATATTTTTCATAGTTTTTGCAAAACCATTAAAAACTGTGATTCTTTTTTACGTATGATTATTGAGGACTTTTCTAGCGCGTCCGCTTAGACGCCAGAGCATGAGCAGGGCCATCTTACGTTCTCGTCGCCCAACTAGCTTAGTACGTACGTATGGTTCGGTTAGGCAAAAATGCCCAGTAGATCTTGGATATTATTTAATAAAATATACATATTATGTCCTTACTATATTATAATGTACGAGATCTATTTTACATTTTTGAGTAACCTAAACAAACTATACGCTGTGAGCTAGGTGCGCGACAAAAACGCGAGAGGGCCCTTCCTACGAAGATACCTCTAAGCGGGTGTGACTAGGCATAACGTAAAACAAAGAGCCAAAAATTTTAAAATTTCGATAAATAATAAAATATTTTATTTTTAATAATTGTACTTGGAATAACTAATAATTTAACGTTCTTTATAGGTTCTAAGGTCACTTTGAATCTTCTGCATAACAACATTTACGCTTTGGCTAGACGTAATAACTTAAATAGGAGTATTCAAGGTGGTAATAACGGTGCCACTGGTTCCGGCGAAGGAGGAGGGGAATGGGTGGCAAATGAAGATATCGATAGGTTCATCGCAAGCGTCGCTGTCCCTCCGCCCCCACCCACCGCGGGTAGCGATCAGACAGAATTATTCGGTTTCAAAGAATTGCGTGATGTTGTAGAATTAACGCAGGAAGAGATCTCCGCTTACATTATTCCTCCTCCTCCGGCTTCGTCCAGTTCGGACTCGGAGACCGAGATCATTAGTCGACTTCAATCGGCAGCTGCGAGTGTGGAGAAAATCGTGAACAACAGAGAAACCGACGAAAAGGTGCAAAAAGCATCGAATGACGAAAAACATGACAATCCTCAAATGACCACTCTAAACGTGTGTTACGATGCGTCTGGCGATTACAGCGGAATTCACTCTGCCGATAACAAAGGCGATTCGTCCGGCTACGAGACGTACTCGTCATCCGCTGTGTCGAGTATGGAACTAAAGCCCAATCATCGGCGGGCTCTGAATAATTCCTTTAGCGATAACTCGTCGACTATCAGTTGCAGCAGCTCCAGCACCAATACCACTACCACCGAATTGGCCGGAACGCAAGCTGATACGGAAGATAATATTATGGACACTGAAGATTACCTTTCAAATAATACACTGTTGAGTCTCCCGCCTAAAGCCAATGGAACTAGAACATTGGTTGGCAATTGCCCGCAACTGTCTAACGGTTTTCTCAAGGCTGGGCGAGCCGCGGTTCGCTCCAACTCTTCCAGTTCGGACGACGGGACTGCCAATTGCAATAATAATACCAATAGCAGTCCACGTCGAACTGGAATTCCTTGTCATCAAGGGATTTCGATGACATTGTCGAGAAAGAATTCTAGACCTTCGGCTGCTGCTCGCTTGAATGGGAACTCCAGATCTTCCAGTACCGACAATTTAACGAAAAGTGGAAGCTGTGATTCGCCTAACACCGAAAACTCGATCGCTATCACCGCACCGGTAAAATCGGTGGGGGGGAGCAATCAGCAACAGTGGTCGAGTAGCAGCGAAAGTTTAGCCACGGCCGCGGCCCTTGCTGCCAATGACAAAAGAACTAACGGCAGTAGTGGTGCCACTCCGAAATCACCTCCTTCGCCCTCATCCAACGTGTGCAGGTCATCACCCAGCAGGAAAATTATTACCAAAACCGCATTAAATGAGGATGTGAGCAAATCTGCGCAGAAAACAATTCCTGCGATTGGCTTAAAGCAGGGGCACCATTTGACCAACGGGAACAAGTCACAAACATTTATTTCCACTACAACTCAGGTGAAATCAATTATTTAATTCGTGTTGAACACGTACTCGCTTCTCATGACTGTACTACTTTTATCTCTGGAATTTGAATTAATGGGTTTAACATTAAGTTATAAAATGACCAAATATTTTAAGACAATTATTATTATTAGTGGGGGTTTAGAATCGTTGTTAATGATAAATCGAATTTTTTTTTTATTTTAATCCCTCAGAAGCGGATATCATTACCAGGTATGTAGTTTTTTTTAAAAGTATTTTGAATTGTTCGTCTACTTGCTGAAACAACAAACTGTTCACAATGATTTCTGATATTATTTTGAAAGAAATTCAGTAAAACCTTTTAATGATGGCGAGGAGCAACATTTCGTAAAGACTGAATTATGTTAATGTTGTTTGCATGCAGACTTGTAGCATCCGTAGAGCACATTGTTATAAAAAAATTTATGGGAAGAAGCTAATAAGTTAGCTTATGCTGAAAGTTTGTAGTAACAATTAAGCTTTTTGGGAATGAGTGTTGTATAATCTAACATAGACACGTGTGGGGAAAAAAGACTTGGGGGGGAAAAGTAAAAAAGAGTTAACGCGGTCGGTTATAATTTTTGAAAAAAGGTTTTTTGTTATTTCATTAAGTAATAATTATCCGTTATATTAGAGATTTTTTTTTGTTTTTATATTTATTTGCCCAGATATTATAATATTTACGCTAAATATTTGTATTTGTAGGTGGAGGATCTATTACTGGAGGAGGAACAGGGTCAATCAAAAGCGGTGGATGGTTTCCTCAATGACCCACGATCCTTAGCCATTGGTAGAAGAAGAAGCTCCTCGTTAAAGTTGAGCAACCGTAAAATAACGGCTTCGGAATCCATGTTAAGTGAAAATAATAGTCTGAAGTTAAAACACATTACACGAAGCCGTTTATTACCTAATTCCATGAGGACTACAGACGGTAACGGGAACATCAACAATACAAAAACAAACTACGAGTCAAATGGTTTAAATAAATGTATATACCCGTCAAAGCTGCCGCGTGGCAGCAACGGTAACAGGTACATCGAAGTAAATAAATCCGATCTTCACCATCAATCATCTAGTCACAAACTTCCAGTCTCTTCATCCACTTCACTTTTTAAACAGAAAATGTCTGTTATTAATAGTTATAGTAGTAGAAGCAGCTTCGAGAACCAAAGTGCGACGATGTGCGAAAGTGCCTCTAGAAATTTAGCATGTCATCGAGACCGTAGAGACTCTTTCTACGGAGCTGAGGAAGCTATTGGGAATATGTTGTTGAGGTTAGATGACGTTCTGAGTCACTGCGCTCGAGGCGTTCAAATCGGGTCTCACGCGCCCAACGGATCTCGAGAAAATAAGGAGAAAGTGAGCTTAGCCAAAGACGCTTTGGTTATGGCCTCGAAACAGTTTGTAACAGCCTCTAAACTGTTCGTGAAAGGAGCCACTGAGTCGGAAGAACGCTTGGTCGAGTGTTTGATCCAGTGTCTGGGGCTCTTAGATCAGATGTTCAGTACCACA
Source organism: Polydesmus complanatus (assembly GCA_034692225.1). Taxonomy (NCBI): domain Eukaryota; kingdom Metazoa; phylum Arthropoda; class Diplopoda; order Polydesmida; family Polydesmidae; genus Polydesmus; species Polydesmus complanatus. Next base: position 8,361 of record JAQGAZ010003303.1, read on the forward strand.
GAACGATTAGCATTGACATCATCGGTGCCATTACAAATGCACGACTTAGTTTTAAAAGTTAAGGATGTGGCTTTTACTTTTTTACAAACTTTACAGGCGGCGTCTGATGCTGTTGGAAAAAACATGAGCAATCCCAGTGTCAATCTTCTCATGCAACAAGCCACAACTTTAGCGGCGGTGCTCACAGCTCTCATGAGAACTTTAAAAGTTTTTAATCCTTGAAACTAAAAACTATTGTGGTGTCGCCATTGAAAATGCATTCGAAAAGTTAATTATGCACGCTTTCAGTTTCTGACACAATTTGCATGGCGATATTTGTATACATAGAAGGAATAATATAAAGCTTCGAAAAAAAATTATATAATTATAAAAAAATTCTATACTACAATATGTACGAGTATTTACATTTTAAATTAATTTTTTGTTTTAGATTTATTAGAGAGTGGATGATATTTTATGAATCAGGATTATTAATTTGAATTAATGATTTAGAGATGATAGCAGAACTGGGTGAGTATTTAATTATAATACTTATTTACTTTTATCCTTTGTTGAATAATTGTCGTTAAAGTTTTAAAATGCTTTTTTTTTTAAACGTTACGAAGCAAGCAGCCAAAAATAAAAAAATTTGTTTGCAAATTTGAATTTAGAGCGATTGTATTGCCGGTACTTTTTAACATTAATTTTATTCATGGAATTGTCAGGTAAACAGAATTCAAAAGCCAGAATTTTTGAGAGTGCATCAGTGCAGCACTGGATAAATAATTTAAAAAATCCTATTAATAGGGCGGAATTGTACTATCAATATAGTACAATATATATCACAAACGCGAATAAAATCACAAACTTCTGTTGATAGAGTTAGATCTATAAGGCTTAAATTAATGTGGGAAATATTATTAAAATAAGATTACATAAAAGTTAGGTTATGATAAATTAAATCGAGATTCATGCTATTAAGCAGAAATGAAATAGCCTACAGTAGCTCGAAAGTAACATAAATAAACTATTTCAAGCCGACAAAAAATTTAAAATAGGTTATTGTAGTTTTTCAAAAAAAAACCAGAAGTTACAGAAACCTTACTAAAATAACAATAAGCCATGTACATGTACTGTTTATCCCATCTAATCATATAACTACAGTATTTAAAAAAGTAAATTCTAAGTAAAATTGGAGTTGATTTGCCAATCGCAATAACACATAAAGGGTTATCCCAGAGCTCAACAATCGTCATTTATGTCACTCCCAAAGTTTCATAAATGTGCATTTTCAACTCCAAAAAAGTGCCCCGACGAAGTGAAGTTTCAGCTGAAAGACGACACAACCTACAAAAACGACTGAAATCGTTGAGATAGTGACTTATGGATCACGGAATTGTATTCTTCAGGTTATTTTACATTTATAAAGTCACTTAAGCAAAATTTAAAAACACTTTTACTCGTTTACAAAACCCAAGATGGATGACAACTCAAAGGCAAATAATTATTGAAATCAAATGAACTTTAGATTTCAAATTTTTTGTCTGCTTTTTCATTTTGCCTTAACTTTTAATAGTTTCTGAACCCAGCTAATAAGAAATTTTATTTTTATTTTAATCAATTAAATGTTAAAAATTTCCAGGCAAACTTACAGCTGATCGAATTGCCTTTTTAATGCAAAAGCAAAACAAACAGTTCATCATTTGTCTCTTCTTGGCGATAGTTTGGCAAGAATGTGGAAGAAAAAAATGTCTGGAAATGGGCATGCAATGTAAATGCTATTTGTTTATTAACTGCAGTTGTAGCACTTTGCATATACTATGCTTAAACTTTGGAATAGCACAAAAAAATAATAATAATAAAAAAAAAAACATTAAGAAAAACATAGAAATTTTAATTATGAGATCCATAAAATATCTTCCTTGTAAAGAAGGAATTATTGATCTCTGTTATAAACATTCTAAAAGATAAGTGTTTTAGTTGTTTTTTTAATAAAATTGACTCCACGTTTTAATTGAATTAATTTTATTTAAAAAAAAAAAACTTCTCCAAAGATGACTATTGTAAAATAAACATCATTAACAAATTTTTAATTAAAGTCTGTGCAATATTAGGCTGGTAAATTTGCCAGCCTTTTATCTAGTCTTTTTTTTAGAGTTGCCGTAATTAAGTTTTCTCCCCAAAATTAAATGACTGAAATCGAAAGAAATAAAAGCAACGGATTTCAAATTCGTGATTCTGACGTCATTTCATTTAAACGATTATCATTATAGGAGCAAGTTGGTTTTCATGGGCAACTGGTGGTGACAGACAACTTTTCTTTATTTTCATTTTCAACGAGAGGACAGTAAAATGAACTGCAGTATAATTAACACCAAAGATAAAAAAAAAAAAATATTTTTTTTCTACAGAAACTATTATAAATATTAAGTATAATCTTATTATAATCTTATCCAACTTACCTACAAGTATGCTAGCTACCTTGTAAAATTAACCTTTAACATAATATTAATGGATGGCTTCTTAATGATAAAAAGTAAAATTTACATAAACAAATTATTAACATTAATTTTTGTTTTTTCTACAATAATATTGTTGTTTTAAAAATTTTGAATAAGGATTTGAAGTACTGTATTGATTGACAAGTAGAGTGGGGAGAGGCTTTAAAAAAAATTATTGTTGACGTAGTCGACAATAATTATTATTCGCATTATTATACGTAGTTACAGCGCTTGGATCGCATCGTCTGAAATTCAAAAAATAATAATAATTTTGTTAAAATTGGGAAAAACGGGATGCGGTGAATAAAGTTACCGAAGCAAGTGGTAATATTTACTAATAAATTTTAATTATTAGGTAACAGGCAACAATTATTATTATTGTGAATACGTGGATAGAAAGTAGCCGGCGGCTCTCAACGAAAGTAATCTGCGGGCAGAAAACGAAGTGCATGTTCACGAGAAATGACAACGTGCGAGTTTTTCATTTGGAATTTTGTAAGTAAAAGCTGTTTTATTATTTTTCTCGATTGTTAATCAAAATAAACCGAATGTTTTGGTCCTGATCAAGGATCGAGCTCGACGAAGAGTTTGATGATAGTGCGCAGTTTCAGAAAAATTATTCTCTCACTAGTTAATATTATTATCCAAATTGAGTCAACGATGAACGAAAGATCGATGTAGCTAGCTACAGTATAGCCTATAAGTAATTAATTTATTTTCTATAATTGAAGTTTGGAGATGTTTGACCTTTTTCTAGCTTTCTTAAAACAAGTAGTAGGCAAATTCAAGACGACATTTAATTGAACAAGAAGATCAAAAAGTTACCGGTAAAAAATATAGTTAATTTTCTTATTGAATATCGAATTTAGCAGAACAACTCGGATCCATACGTATTATTATTGAAAGCATTCCAATCTAAATTCAAATAATCGTAGAAAACAAAAATTTAGAAATCCAACAAAGTCATTTAAATTTTGAAAATTTTATCTAAGCCTGATATTATTCTGTTAGGCAACCAAAATGTATTTATAATTGTATCGTTTTATGCTTGGATTTGACACTCCATAATATCGTCTCACTCAAATTGTAATGTCAAACCAAGTCAAACGAAAGATGGTGTGTGGCTCACCTTCATGTACTGTCACTCAAGTGCACACTGAATTTTCGATAATTCTTTTTTTTTGGGGGGTACTCATTTCGTTTTTTAATTTTTTTGTTTTTGTTTTGAGTTTTAGTTTGAAGGATAATTTTACTTACGCAGAAAAGTACGGCTGATGTGGAGAATCAGCTGAAGGAGTTGGTGGATTCAGCGGCGTGGGGTAGATTTTTTCAATATGATGTAAGTCTTCGAAATAGCGCCCCTTTCCTTCAACTTAGGGAATAATTGAGCGCCGAGCTTGCGAGGCGCGAAAAGTTTTTGGAAAAATTGACAAATTTAGCCTCTTTTTTGTACAAAATAATTAGATTTTTACAATATTTGGCTCAGTTTTG
>JAQGAZ010003304.1:0-12327 GCA_034692225.1 Polydesmus complanatus
AATCCCTGGACGCTGATTGGCTAATCGATATATAGCTGTTACGTGATTGGCTGGTGCCATACTTTACCTAACTACTACAGATAAAGAATGCCCATTATTTAATAAAGCTAGTGAAGCTTTTTCTGAGTCAGGTTAGTAGATAATTATTAATAAATGAGACCTAAGTTAAAATATTAAATTATTATTTACGTTTGTAGGTGACATGATGCCAATGAAGCTGATGCGAACAGTATGAAAAAAGAGGAAGGACTGGCTTTAAAGCAAACTATTTGGGTCATCGATCTCAGCATTCCAAACCAAGTAATAATGCTAAACATTTAAAAGGAAATAAAAAATAAATTTATATCATGTGTATAATACTTTGTAGCAAATGATGCCCCATGACGATAAAGAAGATGCCAAGATGCAGTTATTGTAAAACTTGTGTTAATATAAAATTTGAAAAATTAGAAAATAAGTTTTCATCCTCTGGTAAACAATAAAATAATATACATGGGCCTATGTACTGTAAATAAAATTTTTTTTAATTTTTTAAGACTCAAATAATCATAAGAAAAAGAACTGAGAAAAAACCACAGAAATAGACATGACACTTTCAGAAAGTAGCAGTGAGGATTCAAGTGCTTCCGATGTCGAATGAACCAAAAAACCATCATCATCAGCTGCTTTTTCTTTAAATAAGCACTATTCTTAAAAGAAATAATCATTACAACAATTCTGAACCTGTTAACTTAAAACATGCACGTAACTTAAAACAACATTGGCTTTTATAAACTTTTTTTCTATCAATTAGGTTTGTGAGTGCTTGCAGATAACGATACTGGTGAATTTAGTATCGATCATTATTTCAAGCATGCTAAAACTGACTCTGCATTGGTTATTATTAGATTTACTAGAGAAAACAATGTCGAATTCTCCAGCTTAGCTATGAATTCATGAAGTTATTTTTATTACGACTTGTGGTTGGAAGCCACGCCAGGTTTAATGATGTAATTTTCATTGGAGAACTGTAAAAATATTTATAAAATATATAGTTTGTAAAGATGACATTTACAAATTGTAATGCACGCACATTTACAAATTGTTTAGCATGCACATAACTTATAACATGCATATAAATTATAGCAAGCAAACAGTATGAACATTTAAGAATAATATTTATAACAAAAAATATTTCATCGTGAAAATAAAATGAAATTGGAGTCGAATTTAAGATATTTCAAGTTGTACAATGACAATCACTTTACCCATAATAATTATTAAAGATTACATTTTTTGGACTAACTATTAGAAAAATGTAAATTACCTGAATAAACATCGTTTGAAGATTATAGAGTCTGTTAATCCGCTGTTAAAACTTGTTGATCAGCTGGGACAACCGGCAATATAGTATCCCAGGCGACTATCAGAAATGAACAAATTATTCTCTGGCTGCAAATGTTTGGTCAATAAATCCAATTGAAACTAAAAGTTGATGCTATAGTTGCAACTACAGTATAATTATTTTGTTTTTAAACTACTGGCATAGTAAAATTAAGTGTCATATTTTACAAGTGCATGCACGAATTGCACATGTGACTCAATCAGCTATTTGGCAGGTAAAAAATAAAAACTGCGCACCTGTTTATGTGAAATACACGTTCACGAGAATATATTATACCCACATGCATACTTTACTGTAGTTTTTGTCTAGAATTGAAGTTCCAGGTGACTGTGGTTTTGTGCTGAGTAACAGGTAATTGTTGTTTTTTAATTAATGATTTTTAAAATTCAATGATTAAATTACTAAAAGTGAGGCAATGTACATGTAAAGATAATTTAAACTTACTTTTAAGATTCCTTTTTTTTTGTTGTGTTTTTTTGTAAATATAAAAATGGAAACTTATTTTCCATAAAAATAAGACTGATGAAGTGCTGCAATTAACATATTGGAGGTGCAGACATAATACCAGTATTAGATGTATCGCTAGATTGCTTACTACTGACACAGATATTACTGGCAGTAGTAAGGAACATAATCATCAACTAGATAAAGCAAAGATTGAAGCTTTACATGTAATAAATACTGCAGAACATTTTGCTAAAACAACCACTGATAATCTGAACCAAATACTTACTGGCTACTGAAGAAAGGACATTTCTAGTTGCCGTTGTAAGCTACCAAGTTCTTAATTGATAAAGACTGTGCAACGACATCGGAAAAAAAGAAAATCCACCACCAAATCCTGCAAATAGGTTAGAATTGATAATACCTAGGGATTATTAATACACTTTTAATAATGTAATTTTCCTGTCTTTAGCATTTGTTCCAGTGGACCAAGTGGTTGCTGCTTATGAAGCCTTACTAGATAGTGAGTTTTTTGTTACTAATTCAGTCAAGTTACAGGAGCTACTCGATTATTTTGAAGATAATTTTATTGGCCATTATGAAAGAATGAATAGGAGATACCCAAGATATAACATTACCTTTTGAAAATGTTACAATGCAGTGATTAATAGCCTGAAAAAAACCTCAAATGCATTTGAAGGATGGCATTTAAAATTTTCATCTAATGTAGGATGTTATCATCCAACTTTTTGGAAATTCATTAAAGCAATACAAAAAGATCAAAGTGTTTATGAGGTAATGATTGTACAGCACATCGCAGCTCCTGCACCACTACTTTCAAGAAAAAAATATAGAAATTTAGCAACACAAATTCAAACCATTGTTGCATGGTGACTTTGAAATTAGGATTACTTGAGAGGTGTGGCACACAACACTGAATTCCAAAAGTTAAAATTTCATTTTGTTCTAAAATTGATATTTTTGTTACATATAATAACTGTGTGTGGCTGATATTTGTTTTTATAGCCTATCTAAATCTTTATAGAAATTTTAAAACATTTTTATATGAAATGGAGCACTAGAGTGCCATAGACATTTTGCTAAAGTCATAAATAAGCATAATATTAGGTGAAATATTTTTGTTATGTGCTGTATGAGTAAAAGTTTTCTATTTAAAAAAAGTATATTGAAAAATGATTAGCATAATTGTTAAGTATTTAAATTATATAACCTATGTTTAAAGTGTACATGTAAGCTACAGTATGTAGATCGTTTTGTTGTTGAACATTGCTGAAATGTGCTTAGATTTTTAATGAATCACAGATTATATTGATATGAAGCATATTCTAGATGTGTTAATGTGCCATTATAAAAAATATGTAGGCCTACTGGTATAATTTTAAACTATTTTGTGCATGCGGTTTTTATAACTGCAATGGAATGTATAAGCAAAGCTGTTTTGAGTTATTTTGTGAAAGTATTAAATGATTAAATTGATTCAGTTGTATATTAATCTGTCATAACTTTTAATACATGAAAAATTATCAATAAGCACTCTCTTTTAGAAAGTAATAATTATTATTACATTAGACTTGTTTTCATAAAGCAAACGTTCAATCATTATATGTTTTCCATCTTCTTTTCTTGGGTGATCTATTTTCATTTTGATCTCCGCAGTTTTTTTTCCTGTTTGAATTTCACAAGGTAGTTGTAGAGTTGCCTACATTTTTCGGTAAGCAAACATTAAATTTAATTATTTTGCCTGTAAATTTGTAAAAATTGTAGATATATGCATACGTGATCACTTATATTGGGATCCAAGACTGTTCAGAATTGTCAATTTTTGGCCAGAAATGTATTGGTAAATAAAATATAGCTTTATTTTCTTTTTCATCACTAATTACAATTAATGCCAGTGTTAATATACTGTACACCTTTGTTCATATTTTTATTTATTCAACTAAAACAATATCGATTTCTTCTTTGTCTTGTTTTTCTTAATGTGTATGATTATATACAACATGCACGGTTTATTGGCTGTAGATACTAAAAATACAAAATAATGAACAATTAAAAATAAGAAAAAAATGTACCGGTACCTCTTTAGATCGCCATTCGATAGTTAAATAAAATTCTTTCAGTTCAGTAGTTATTTTGCCGTAAATCGAATTTTCATCTTTTTGTGTAGTTATTTTTGAGTAGTTATTTTTGTATAGGAATTTTGTCTCAGTTATTTTGCCATCATCATTATGACGCTAGTTACAGTATTTTTGTTTTCAGAATTATGATGTCACACGTCTTCTCAGCTGCATCATTAACAGTTTTGGTACACCTTCCTTTTAGTAGATTCTTGTTGGATATGCTTTCTTTTTTTAAGAAATTTATGTTTATAATTGTACCCTAAAATTATACAAGCTAAAATATATTTTCAGTTAAAATCTTTAATTACCTTCTAATTGAATATAATCCTCTTCCATGAAATGCTTACTGCAAACCTGCATTGTTGACATGACTTTTTTTTCCAATTTTTAAGTGATGACTCCAAGCTTTGCATAGATCTTTATGACGCAGAAATTTATGAAAACTTACTTCATCTTTATATTAAGTACTTTGACATTGTGGTACACAGCAAAAACAACCCCATTCTTAATGTCTTAGCTAAACAAATCACATGCACTTTGCTTTTTCTCAGCTACTTACAGACAGTAACACATCAGATTTTTTTAACTATCGTACCATCCGCCATCTTGAATTTTTTGCGCTCTACTTTAATTGGTCTGGAAAATGTCAATTTAAGTTCAGACCCAGTCAACTCTTCAACAAGATAATGCAAGACATGTATTTTTAATTGCAAATAAACTTTTAATATTTGGTTTAGTACATTGGCATATAGTAACGATTAGCATTTAACCTATAACAAGTCAGACATGAACTGGCTATATGATTCAAGAGATAAAAAAACTACTCAAGGTAACATGTAAAATGTTCTATTTTATGTTAAGAGTGGGTTATCCCATTACTTACAATAGGGGATAACTGCAACAAAGATAAAGTTGTGTTAAGGTTGATTGAAAAACCCAGTATGTGGCTTTTTTTGTTGATGCTTTCAGTAATATCTTTTCACAAGTGACTTCATTTTTCTTGGCATGGTCAAGAGCTGTAACAATTGACAAATGACTTTCATGATTATCCAGCACTAATTATGCTGGATTTTCTTTGGATGAAGCTGTTTTAGCTATAAATTGTTGCATTACTTCAGGAAACAGTTCAGAGTTCATTCAACCACTTGGTTTTGCCAATCCTAAGCTGTCACGTGGTGATTCATTAAGCATATGTTAATTAAAAAAATTTCTAGGATAAGTCATAACTGGAGGAATAGTACCGGGTGTCCGAGATAGTACTAAATGAAAAACAATTGCAATAAAAAAAGTAAAAAAGCAAAAAACTTAAAAATGGTGTCATTTTAAGTTTTTAGCTTTGCTAGTTTTTTTTAATTGTAGTTCTTCATTGTTCCGTACCTTCTCAGACACCCGGTATTTTCCGCTGCACTAATAAAAAACAGCTTGTTACTAGGGTTTCCCATTCCCCACTTGTAACACTGTTATCTTGCTTTACACCTTTTTTAACTAGTAGTTTTCCAGGTTGTTGCTGTTTCATCGCGATATGCTTTTAACGCGTCTATGGAGAAGTTTCTTTTTACCATAATGGCCATTGATAAGGCCTGCACTGCAGAGGGTATCTACATTAAATATTTATAAAATAGAAAATAAAATGTTATTATTATTATAATACCTGTGAGTTGATTGAATTAATTTATTACATTTATTAAATAAAATATTGCGCCATGAAATTAGGGCATTCATTTGTGTACACCCGGTATACAATTTTAAATTTCGGTCATTTAGTGTAAAGCGAAAATGGTAATTAAGTTGCGATCGCTTCTACTATGGTCAATACGTTTCCGGCCAATACTTTTCTGGCCAATAAAAAATAAATAGAAACGTATTACTGTAGTATAGGACGTCGTATTTGCAGTCAGCTGAGTTATGGGCAGTTTGGTAAATAGTTTTAGTAGTCTGTCGGCGCTTCTGTTTTCCGCTAATAGTTATGCACTTACAAAAAAAATGAAATGCATTATAAACTCAAAGAAGATGATTTGTGTAAAATAAGTAAGTTAAAAGGCAGATCTAGAAATCTATTTGGTTCTTCGTTGAAGATGAAACAATTCCATTGTTCCTCGCATTTTGAGACCTCAAGTAGCGCCTATTGCAACTTATAAATACCATGGCAGGTGGGATCACTGGCCTAGCTTGCTTTCTGGCTTAGCAATCTCGGGAAGAAATTTAGAAATTTATCTATAAAAAAGGACAATATTATTAATTACTCAGTTATACATTATCAAAGGAAAAATTACATCATCCAATTAACTTAGCACAATTATTTTTTATCCTGATTACTATTTCTCTAATAATCCACACTTTTTACTACATTCAAACAATTGTTTTTAATTTTTGTTAATAAAATTAAAAAGTGGTTAGAATAATTAAAATATCAAAAGCGAAAATAAACGAATCCAAGTTAGGATCGAGATGTTCCGCTTGAATGCAACGTTGAAGCAATCATTTGTGAAATATAGGTTCCAGGAAAAATAATATAACCATATTTCGAGAGAATCAATTATAGTTAAGCGAATAAAAACTGTTAATTTATATAAAATTTCACTTTAACACGTTTTTGTTAGAAATGTCGATTAAATTTATTTCACAATAGATCACACTACGATAAAGTTGAAATCATAATTTAATATTTTCCTTATTAACTAGTGAACAGGATTAGAACTGAACAGACTTAAATTTAGAGAGCTTGAATTTAGCTGAACCGCACACATTGAAGGTTAATTTCGAAAAAAACTGATTTAGAATGCACACGCGTGCATAAGTCAGGAAAAAATGCTTACAAACGCAAATGGCGCTAAAGTATCATAATAATACTGATTTTCTACCGTTTTAAAGAATTCTGCCACCGGGCACGTATTTTTTAATGTCAACAGCGAGCCTATCAAATCATGCTAATTTCAAAATGCATCTTAAATTAAAAAAAGCTCTGTCAGCGGCTTAGCCAGGTTTGAGTAACAGAGGGAGCGAGCACAAAAAAAAAGGCCCCAGTTACCAAAATTAATAATTTCAATTAATTATATTCGTTAGACTAGATCAGTGGTCGGCAACCTTTTTAGTAAAAAGGACCACATATCAACAATACAACGTTTAAAATTTTTTTTAGTGCCAAATCTGTCAATAAATAAGCGCCAAACTTGCAAGGCGCAAAATTTTTTTCGAAAACAAGACAAATTTTGGCCATTTTTTGTAAACAAGATAATAAGATTTTGAACAATTTGTATTATTTTTGGTCGTTTTATGAGCCCTGCCTCTTAAAAAGAAGAAAGTTATAGTGTAATAAAGAAGCGCCAAACTTGCGAGGCGCAAAAAATTTTTTTTTTAAACAATGGTCAAATTTTGTTTAAAATTTTACCCATTTTTTGTAGCATCCCCTAAAATTAGGAGGCTTATGCAGTGCACTCTTGGGGCCTAGTGCAAAATATTTTTGAATCTCCTGGTATCAAAATGTTAAGCTGGTTAATTACAATATGACTTCCGAAAGAAAAAAAAATTTCGGCGCACACTCTCTTTACACATTTTGCAGGTATAACTAAAAAATAGGCACCGAGCTCCCGAGGCGCAAAATTTTTTAGAAAAAATCACACATTTTCCCACTTTTCTTTTGAAAAAATCGAACTCCTAAAAAACTTATTGCGTTTGTTACAGATTTTTAAAAAAAACCCTCTTTTATGAAAAATGGAGACAGAGGGAGCTGCGCCACTGAGCCCTATATAAATAATAATACACGTAATACAGTATTCAAAGTTTCAATAATTGAAAATATAAAGAATTTGCACTTACTTCCCATTTTGAATGTTTAATAGTATTCTATTAAAAGTATGTACAGAAAACGAATGAAAATAACAAATAAAATGAGTTGCGGTGTTTCCTCCACAACCAAAAATAAGACAACTTCCACGCGTACATGTATAAAATCCAAACGCCGAACAAAAGATTTGGCCAAACTCTTTCACGCAATCGCAAGTGGCTGAATCAACTTCCCAGCGTGGAATGATGTAACTTTTTAAAAACTGACGTAAACGACAACTTCCAGGTTTGCCTCCTTGACGTCACTATTTATTTTGATGACTCATACTACAGTATACTGCTCATATACTCATCGCTAGCCCTTTCCTCTTGAGAACTTATGACTTGACCTATGAACAACACTGTCTCTCAATGAGGGAGAACTAATTTGGCAAATAAATAATTAATTAATGCAATTAAAATGTATGAAATTTTTTTATAAAACAATTACAATTAGAAGTTGTTTTAATAAACTTAATTAAAATTATGATTTAAAAAAATTGGCGCTCATTATGATAATAAAATCATGTGGCTGTTGAAAAAGAATTCAAATTTAAGGACCAAAAATGCGGTTTTTTGCTACTTTGCTTTGTTTGGGGGACCATTGCACCTTATCTCAGACAGGAACTAATTTTTAGAACAAACTAATAATTGAGGAACTGCTGCATAAGTTCAGAATTATTCATAAAAAAACAGTAGCATATTCTCAACTTAATGGGCTTACAGAAAATTGACAAGCAATATTTGTGGAAAAAGTAATTGTGTATTAAAGGGGAAAAGCAAGATCTTTACATATGAGAGGGTTGGATCGCAATTATAATAGTAGATGCACAAGATGAGATAGATCGCATTAAGAAATTAAGGAAAGAAATGATGGGATTCCCTCACGCCAGCGAAAAAATAAAGGGAAAACTACAAAAAATTTGCACAGACACCATGAAAGTTGTAAAGGAGACAATGACTGCTTTTGCTGAAGTTCAGCAGCAACACATACTCAAAATTATGGGGCACTACAACAAAAAAATGGGTGACCACTTAACAGTTGCTACTGGGTTCATGGATAAGCCTGTAGAGCTGTAACAACCTACATCACAAGCAGATGACAAAATCTTGCTGGGGTACACCTCCAGCCAGTAGCTTGCATTTTAATCAGTTTATTGAAGAAGTAAAATGCTATATTGTTATCATTTTAAATATTTTTGAATGTATTTTGTAGAGTTTTTCAATGCCTATATTGTGGAAAAAAAAATTTTAATTACAAATTTTTGGGACTAAAAGGGTTATTAAGTTGAAAAAGGAGACAAGTCCAGGACAAGTCTTCTTCAACTGGAACAGCATTGGTTACCATGAATACTATGACAAAATTCTCATATTACTGTACAGCAGTAGTCAGTTTCATTAATATAATTTCTCTATTTTTTTTATCTTACATTATTGTTACCTAAAAATTTGAGCATAAAGAGGAAGCATCATGTTAATTAAAAATGCTGGTAAATGACTGTTTTGCAACGATATACAGCACAGTAGTTTATTTTTAAACTTACAGCGTACAAAATAAGTGAAGGAACCTTATGATTTTTTTGTTTAGTGCTGCACATTTAATGAAATTAAATTATAAAAACAATTTACATGATTGTTTTACAAGTTATCTTTAATGTATTGATCCAAAAAATAATTTTAACTAGGAAAATTTTGATCTTCCAATATGATGTAATGATCCCAATTTCTTAAATTCTTCATGTTCCATCCCTTTTTTTTGCCATGAAAAAGCTGTTTATTTTAATTTAGAAATCTATTATGCAAGTTTTTATTTTTTTTTATGATCAATATAATTATAAAAGATAGCCTGTAAAACAGTCATTCAATATGTTTTTTAATTTATTTTCATTAAATGTGCTGTGTTAAACGAGAAAAATCATAGTGCCACATCAACTTATTATAATGCCTTTTGTATGTATTTATTAAAAGGGCAAACTTAAAAGATAAAAAAAAAAAAGTTTTTTTCAATTTTATTTAAGAAAAAGAAAAGTACAGTACTAGCAAAAACTAAAAACACTGCACCAAAACATTTTCCAATTAACCAATTCAATAAGGCAATTCTCATTGACCCCACTACTATCATCTTCCCTCGTACATAAACCTGAGGTCTATAATTTGTATAAAAGCCCCAGGTGGGCTTTTATACAAATTATAAGCCCAAGGCTTTTAATCAAATCAAAAACTGGTAGTTTCCAATTTTTGCACAGGGATTACTGCTCTCAATTTTAAACCATATAAAAATAAAAGAAATGGAGTGGTTTTAATTATAAGCCATGGGGCTTATAATCGAGTAGGGCTTCAATTCAAAAATAATCGCTAACTTTTAAAAAATGGAAAATTTATAAAAACTTTAATATAAGCCCTAGGACTTATGTACGAGGAAATGCAGTAGTATACTTCCAGCCAAATCATAGCAGAAGAAAAGTCATGTGTTTGTCACAGCTGAATTGTCGGTCACTTGACTTTGACTACTGTATTAATGAGATTTGTAAGTAGTGTGAATGCGTCTTAGGCATTTTCACTGTCAAAACTTTAATCTTTCAAAATACCTGCATAGATGGAACAAAATGAAGCAGCCGAACACAAGTTAGACATCTTTAGTTTGTTACTACATGTATCGGTGTGCGCCAATTAAATAACTAAAAATGCAAAAAAAAAAAAGTGTAATACTTAATACTTTTTAACAACACATTCAAACACAAATATAAAAAATTTTTGATAGTGAAAATGCAAGTCATTTGTTTTTTTTGTTTTTTTTAAAAAAAAGTACTGGTATATTTTATTTTTGTCAAGCATTCTTTACTACTGTAGTTATTATTGTTTTGTTATTTTTGCCAGTAGTTATTTTTTAATAGTTATTATTGTTTCGTTATTTTGCCGTAGTCATTTTTGAGTACCGGTAGTCATTTTGACACTAGTTATTTTTGTTTTTGGAATTATGACATGTAACCCTGAGAAGAAGCATAAGCAGTGTGAAAACAGGAATTTGAGAAGAAATGCTTAAGCTTATTATTTTTATTGGCATTCATTTAAATTATTTGTGTTTTGCTAAATGGCAAGCAATATTGATATTGAAGAAACGATGCAGCCTGATATTATCATTCTTGGTAAAGAAACATAAGCCATCCTGAATGAGCTCACACCTGAAGAAAAAATTAAAGATTTAGAAAATCAATTGAAGAAAAAAAAACAGCTAATTACTAAAGTAGTTACGGAGAGAGATAATATTAAGAAACTTTTTGAAAAACAAAACCAAAAAATTGAACAACTTGAAGAATAAAATGAATGTTTGAAGGAACTTAAATGATGCATTTTTTCAATGGAAAACATCAAGAAAAGTGATAAATGAGTTAAATATTAAAGATGCTTGGGATCATATAATGTATTTCAATGTTTAATAAGATATTTAGTACCCAATGGAGAACTTTCCCATGTAAATATTTGAGATTTAGCTTTTCATTTTAACAAAAGCACAATGGATATATCAAGGCTTTTCCACAATTAGATTAACTATTTATATTTTGAATTGTTTGCTTTATGTAAATAGCCTCACAAAGATTGTTTAATTAAGATCTCACCAGCTGAATTTTATAGTGCTTTTCCTAATGTGACGGCCATAATTGGTGGTTCAAAAAGAGCACTATTAAATTCTGATGCAATAATGGCCGATAAAGGTTTTCCTATTTCAGATTTACTTAAAGGCATTAACATGAATTTAATAGTTCCACCATTTGCCTCAAATTCACAGCAGATGCCTGTAAATGACATTAACAAAACAAAATCTATTGCAAAATTTAGAGGTCACATTGAAAGAGCAATGGCTAGAATAAAAAGGTTTCAAATTATTGCAGGTAAATTTTATTGGCAATTTAAATCAAATTTGGGGAGTTGTATGCATTTTAGCCAATTTTTAGGTGCCATTATTACAACGTTAAAAATAAAAAAATAGCTTTATAAGTGTTGCATTATTACGGTATTTTTAAAGGTTAAAGAAAATGTAAAACATTTTATAAAATGTACTTTTGAATGGGGTTATGGGTCAATGCGAGTCACAGATGCAGTGGTGATCGCACTAGTAGCTTTGCATAGACCTTGTGATCTACCTGTCAACTTGCGAATGCATGCAAGGGTATGAGTCATTGGCAGTCTCTGAGCATAGATTTGGCGGTGGTCTATTACTAATCTCAGGCCACAAGAATTTTGCCAGAGCAGGAAATTATCTCCAGTAGAAGTAAGTGAAACCAAGGCAAACGTTTTGGTTTTGAATCTGACCATAAACCAAGTGGTTCACTCCTCAGTCAAGACTGATTTTTATTTTCAAAGACAATGGTATTTATACAATTTGGAGAATAAACATTTGGACTTAACTACAGTAGAACTTGGTTTTAATGGACTCGCTTATAATGGACACTCAGGTATTGTGGACAAAATTGGCCGGTCCCGGCAAAAATCCTATTTAACTAATGTATTTTAACCTTGGATATAATGGACTCTGCT
>JAQGAZ010003305.1:0-12325 GCA_034692225.1 Polydesmus complanatus
CCCCCCCCCCCCCCAAAGCCTTAAGGGAATTGTTGTAATGGTAGGCCTTAAAGACGCAGCATTGACCAACACCCCCAAACACACTTTTATCAAACAGCGCCACTTGCGGATTAAAAAACAATCGTTTTGACTTCTTCAATCTGGAAATTTAGAGAAGAAGAAAAAAAAAATTCCCTATTTCTTTCATCAGTTCAACAGCTGCAAACCCTCCTCTCACTCACTCACTCTCTGGAGAGTGAAAACAATCTTCCAAATACATTTCCTAATGACCAATTGCACTGGCTATCAACACGCACCTTCACAATGCCCTCACACACACTTTCTTTATCCCCTCCATTTCATTTATTTATTTATTTTTAAAAGAATCTTTTTTTCATTTAAAGAAAAAGAATTTCTATTTTTTTTTTTTTTTGGAAAAAGGAAAAAGGGGGCGGAAGTAGGATAGGGAGAAAAAAAGAACACGAATTGCGATACAATTTCCGGTTTTTTGATCTCGACAGTTGAAAGAAATAACCGGTTAATCGAAATTTTAATTTCAAGAAATAAAATTTTTTTTTTAATTTTTGGAGAATAATAAATTTTCAAAATCTGCTGAAGATTTATTTCTTTTTCTCTGAAAACGGAAGTTGGAACGGCGAGCAAAGAATTTTTTTGATATTCGAAGAAGAAAAATTAAGTGCAAATTATCAATTGAAAATTAGAGAAACTCCGTGAAAAAGTTTTTCATAACTTTTGAAGTATTGTTACAAAAGTTTACTAGATAGTAATTTAATATTCGCAAATAAATGAAAAAATAGATAACATTCAGTGATAATTAATGTCGATATTAAAGTCAAAATTTGATTAATTATTACTGTATTAAAATTAAATTTATTTTTTGATTTAATTTTTACGTTCGTTTTTTTTAAATTATCTTGAATATTATTATTGATTCCACTTACTATTAAATTTTTTCAATAATAATTCTAATTATATTCCCAGAAGTAAAGTTTGAAATTTCCTCAAATTTTTTCGAATTTTTTATTAAATGTAAAATAAAATAAGCTGAAAATATTCCGGTTATTTGAAAATATGTCAAAAATTTCCCGTTGAATTTTCAAAGAGATTTAAATTCCGGATAGTCGAATAATAGCAACCAATGTTAAAAATGAATTCACAGAAAAGACGAGGTGGAGCTGAGGGAAGGAGGGGGGGGGGTAAGTGGGTGTTGACAAAAAATAATTGACCATTGCGTCGTCGTGGAAGATAGTTTATTTTGCTTCGCCACACGTGTGTGTTTAAGAGAGATGGGAATTTTATTCCCAGTCGCTGTTTTCCTCGTTTTTTTTCTCCTTATTCTTCTGGATAAATGTTTGGGTGTTCAGTTGTCTGCGTTTGCTTAAGAAATAGAGGAGGTTGAGGAGGGGTGAGACGGGGGTGTGGGTGGGGGAGATGGGGGAAGTTAAGAAAATAATCTTCTACAATGAAGAAGAAAGTAAGAGAGATTATCGTTTACACAATAGCTTGTTACTTTTTTTTTCTATTTATTTTTTTTTTCTTCTTTTCTCGTCGTTTTCTTAAGACACTTCGGGGGATGAGAAATGGATGGAGAGGTAGAACGATGGGGAGAGAGAGAGCGATGTATTGGTTGTCAAAGCGGAAGATTAAGTTGTCTCAAATTATTATTATTATTATTCCGAGCAGGCAGGATCGCCGTGATTGGATTTGCTCCCTCTTTTTAAATTCCCCAATCATTAGGGCTTATCTTAATCAAATGGTGGGAATTAAGTTGTCTGCTGACGTCACGCGCTTTACTTTGCATCATCTCTCTCCGGCCTCCAACCATGTCCATCGGTGAAAGTGGTGATTGCCAACCTTAAAGGGGCAGCTAATTTGGAGAACTTTTAAATTGCTTTTTCTTTCATATTTTATTTGAAACTAAATTTATCACATGAAGTCTTTTTAATAATCTAAATATTTCAATGCCACGTGAGAAACCTTTATTTTAAAGACTTTTTTTAAAAAATTTAATTGTTCTATTCTGGGTTTAAAATTTCCCTTTCCGGTCTCAACACGCGCAGCAAAACGTGTCATATCCACTCACTGCGCCTGACTGCGCTGATTCCAACTTGGTCGCAAGCCTGTATCATACGTTGGAGAACGTTTTTAATATTTCAGATTTAAATTAGGAAGACTATAAAATATGGGGTGTGATGCAAGAAAAGGTACACAAAACAAAAGAATGAGAGATGAACGTGAATTTGTAATTTATTTTTGCGCAAATATAAATGAATAAAAAAATTTGAAGCGCGGACGACATAAGAAGCGTAAGAACGATTAAAAAAGCTTAACCCACAAAATCTCTGTAGTTTATTTTGTGATTCAATTTTGCTAACACTGCTTTACGTTTTATAAACCAAACTAAACTAAATAAAAGTTTGAAAGCAATTTTGTTCGTTAAAAATGTGAAAGTTAATTGCGAGAGAAATTGCAGGATATTTTTCCAACGAAAAAAAAAAACAGTTTTTTAAACGAGAAAGAAAATGTAATTAATTGAATTTCAATGAAAATGTGGTTGAAGAATTTGATAATGCTTCATTATTAAATTACTTTAACCTTATACAGTTAAATAACAAAATAAAAAGTTTGAATGTTCGAGAGAGATAATTAAAACAATTAAATTAGCTCATAATTAAAAATCAAATTGTCAAAATAATTGGCCTTAAATTTGCTAAATGAGCATCGGCTGATTATTTCAAGCAAACGGAATTCCAACTTCGTTTTTGTATTTTTTTTTTTTTTTTATTTGGTTAGCTCGAAATTTTTTTTCTTTTTTTTTTTTTTTTTTGTATTATTTTTATTATCTTCTTTTTTATTTTGTTTTATCTTTTGGAAATCTATTAATTTGTTGGACGAGTTTTGAGTTTTAAATTTGAACGGTTCATCGAGTTGGAAAACGACTTAAAACACAATTGAAATCCCTTTTATTTAGCGTTTGGAATTTGATATTTTTTTTTTTATTCCTCCTCCCTCTCCTTCTCTTCATTTCTTTCTCCATCACTCTGTCTCCATCGTTTTGCATTTCTCTCTTTCCATCACTCTTTAAAACGTAAAGAAAGCAAGTATAGGAAGCTTTGAGGTAGGTAAAAGTATAGAACAGAGTATTTTTATTGGATCTGCGCCTGCACCTTCTCCGGTTTCCATCGATCCTTACTAACACTTTTATTTTATTTTTATCTTCGATCCATCTCTTATGTATATCTATCAATATATTTATAAGACGGAGGAGGGAATATAAGCCTAAAAGTATTTGGTGGAAAAATTTTACCACTTTTTTTTTTATGCAGGGAGGGTGGGTTGTGGGAGGATAAGGGGGGGGGGGAGAGAATGATATGGAGGAGGGGTTTAAAAGTCACGCTTGGTGGCGCTTCCTATAATATACACGCGATTTGATTGCTCGAAGATGACGATGATGTTTTTCTCTTTTCCCATCGTTCTGCTTGATGCTGTGTGAAATCTCAAGAGAGAAGGCGAGAGATGATATGGGGACACTGACAACTCTTTTTCTCCATCTCAGCTCAGCTTCTCCTTCACTCACGGAGCACTCAACGACCCAAATTGCGTGGGTGGATGAGAGCTGGGGACACTCATTTTTTTTTTTTTTTGTTATCGTTCTAGGCCCTATAAATATTTTTAATAATGACTGCTTTTATGTGTGAGTATGTTACTTTAGATGAGTGAGTAGTTGATAAATAAGTAAGAGTATATGTAAAAATCTCCAAAAATTAAATTTTTACTTTGTCGACAAACCCAATTTCATAATTTTCAAGGACTGAAAATCTTTTTTTAAAACCTTTTTGGGTTAAAGATGCTGCGCAGTAGCATTCTGCGCATTCACAGGCGACAATTTTTTGCGTCAACATTGGAGTGTGGTTGGATAGATAAGGTTCAAATACCTCCTAAATAGAAGTTTTACTTTACTGTCACTTTTTTTTTTTTTTTTAGCAATTTGAATGGGGAAACAAAGAAGATTTTTTAAAATTAAGAGATAAAAATTTGAGTTTAAGGAATTAATTTTATTTTGCATTTGTATTAGGAAGTCATCGACATAATAATTAAATATTTGTTTGCATCATTGCTGACTCCTTGAGAGAGCATTTTTAACACTATTTGGTGTAAAATCAAGTTTTTAAATGACATTTTTGCGTCACTTTTTCAGGTGTTAATACGTGAAAATTCAATGGGAAATGCAAATTTAACTTTAGCTGAAAATTTTTTAAAATGAGTAAAAATGAGAAACTGAAAGTAAATACCGGTATACGAGTTGAAAAATGAAAGAATATACCGGTATTAAAATTTTTGAGACCTAAAATTTTTAAATGTTAAATTTCGGCAAGGGCAATCTTTATAAACTAAATGCACATACAATAATTTTAATAAATTTTAATTAACTAAAATTTCGACAAATTTTTCAATTAAGGTGCTTTATATCAGTCATAAAAATTGGTGGCTTTTGAAACTTTAAATTTGAGATTTTGATAGTATTTTTTTTTTATGAAGATTTTGTTTTCTTATCTCGAACATTTCAGGGTTATTTACGCACGTTCAACTTTTGTTTGGCGACGTGCGGACACTTCGCGACACCGTAATCTTAAAAAATAGCGTCGACGCTAAAGATGATATCATAAACCACGCCCATTTTTCTTCCATCTCTCTTATACATATAAAACTATACACAAAACTTTTCATCTTTTCTTTTTTTTTTTCTCGCTCGTTTTTTCTTTTTTTTTTTTATATTTTAAATTCTCATTTGATATTTCACCGCGTCGAAAAAGACGTTTTTCTCACTCTTCTTCTAAGAAAGAAAAAGAAGAAGAGGAAGAAAAAAAAAAAAAACTGAGAATGACAAATGTTCCCTTAATCTCTATCGGGAATTTCAGCAGCTCCTCTCCCGCTTTCCCGCCTAACCCGTTCACAATCTCCGTACACTCGTGCAGAGGGATTTCGGTCAAGTTAGACACTACGCTAGGGGTTGTTTAAAATTTGAGAAGAGATAAAAGGTGGGTGGTATCGGGGGGAGGTGGAGTAGTGCGATGTTTAATGTTAAAATTCACCACCGAACCGCCATATTTTTTGGGGGGTGGGTGGAGTTTTTTTGGCGGGAAAGCGAAGAAAAGATGGCTTCTTGTGTCTTTATTGAAGCCATTCATTTTGTTGTTTTGATGCGATGTGTGTGAGTGAATGAGATGCTTTTTCATAGCTAACTTTATATCGATATATAAAATGGCTGCCTTTGCTGCTTTTTTTTTTTTAACGCTAAGGGCTGGATTTTACATATATTGAGGGGGCTGAAAACATTATTGAAGGGCAGGGACTTTTGGGTCGGGGAAAGCGGTAATTTTAGAAAGAAGTTAGAAAAAAATAAATAAATTTTAAAAATTGCTTAAAGCTAAAAAAATCTTATAAAATTATTTTCAAAAAAACAAAAAAATTAAAATTTATTAAATTTGTTATTTAAAAATTGTTTTAAATTTAATTTTTTATTGTTTTTTTATTAAAAAAATATTTTTTAAAATGTTCTAAATTTGTTCAACAATTATTTTAAATTTAATTTTTTATTTCTTGTTTGCTTTATTTTAATAAAAACAACTTCTTAAAATTTGTTTAAAAACTTAAATTTATTTTCTTGTTTGCTTTATTTTAATAAAAACCATTTCTTAAAATTTGTTTAAATGTAATTTTTTAATAATTTTTTTTACTCAAAAATATTTTTTAAAATTCGAAAAATTACTAAGTTAAAAAAAATAAGTTTTTAAACTATTAATTTAAAAATGTCACATTTATTTTTTTATCTTATACAATTTTCTTATGTGTACTTTTCAACATTCTTTTTTTTAAAAAAAATTGATGAACTCCCTGAATAAATTTAAATATTTTATTAAAATCTTAAAAAATAAACTTAATAAAATACTGTACAGTACAGGAAAAAAAATTCAACATAAATAAATAAACAAAATATATATGAAGGGTCCTTTAAACGTTCTTCTCGGCGTTTTCGGTTTCCTTAACTCGGAAGCGAAATCCGGCTCTGCACCCGCCCACCCCCTTTCATCCCTCTTACCACCCACTCCCTTCATGCATTTATATACAAGATTAAAGTCTTTGTGAAGATTATGATACGCGATAGTTGAAGATGGAAATGGGGTGGGTGGTTTAGGGGGTGGTGGGAGGGTGTTAAAAGGGGCGGGAGAGAAAGATGGAGCGAGGGAAGGAGAGAGGCAGAAGGATGCTAAGAGAGAGAGCGGAGGAGAGAAGCAAATGACAAGTTTTTATCTGATTTTCTGCTTTTTTGATAAATAAATGGTCGTCGTTTTGGAAGGAGCAGACGACGACACTTTGATGTTACATAAAAACACCTCTCTCACTCTTTCTTTCACTCACTCCATCTCGCTTATGCTAAATGAAGAGGGTGGCGCCATCTTTTATTATGTAAATACACGCCGAGAGGATTTGTGACTACACATATATATATATATATACGAGATGATATGGATTTTTTTTTATATCTTTTTATACTTTTCGCGCGCATTTTTCGTGATAATAGAGAGAGTGGGTGGGGAAGGGTTGAAATGGAGAAAAAAATAAAAGGGGGGAGGGGCTTGGAAGAAACGTTAAATGAGGACAGTCATTTTAGAAACCTCCTAGATATTTTTTTCTTTATTAAATTTTGTTTTTTGTTTTATTTTTACATGAAAAAGAAGACAAATGTGGGAAATTTAAAATACCGAAAATGTAGAAATTGTGTTAAACAGAAAAATATATAGATATTCAGGTTCAGGAATTGGTTCTTATATTTTAAGGAAACAGTTATTTAATTTAACATAATCGGTCCCATTATTAGGAAAATCGATTCTTATTTTTTTAAAGAAATAAGATTGCAATTTTAGAAAATAATTGTTTATATTTTTGAGAAAGTCGTTCTTATTTCTGAAAATATCGTTCTCATTTTTTAAAAAAACCCCGTTTTTATTTAAATCGTTCATGTTTTTAAGAAAATCGTTCATACTATTAATGAAATTGTTCATATTATTAATGAAATTGTTCATATTTTTAAGAAATTCGTTCATACTATTAATGAAATCGTTCGTACTTTTAAGAAAATCGTTTTTAATTTTTAGGACATTGGATCATATTTTTTAGAAAATAGTTTATATTTTTTAAGAAAATCGTTCATATTTTTAAGAAAATCGTTCATATTTTTAAGAAAATCATTCCTATTTTTTAGAAAATCGTTTATATTTTTTTTTAGAAAATCATTCAAATTTTTAAGAAAATCGGTTTTATTTTGAGAAAAACGTTCATATTTTTTAAAAAAAATAAAATTAACAAATAAAAAAAATGCCTCGAAATAAATTTTAATTACAACAAAAACTGTTTACAAAACGAAAAATCAAGACGAAAATCAAATAAACAATGCTTAAAAATGGAAACGTAGAATCCGGGAAAATGAAGATAGCGTTTCTCTCGCGGCTCAAGGCGTAACACTTGATGGCGGCCATTTAAAATCTCTTTAGCAGTTTTTTTCTTTCTCTCTGTCTCTCGCCATTCAAATGGTACGCAAGATGGCGTTGCTAAGCCTACTTGCTGACGTCACTCACCAGAGGCTTTTAGCTGGGATTTACTCGGATTTGCATAAGGATTTCTCGAGATTACACGGCCAACTGCGCGTCTCGCATCGCGTGCTATTCGAACACAGAGAGAGAGAGAGAGAAAGGGGAGGGTAGGCGAGGGGCGTTCGCGAAGGACGAGACGTTCTGGGTGAGTTGTATTCAAGATGGATGATAAGGGATACTTTGATTACCCTATCTCGGACCGGAAATTGAGAAGGAAAGAGGAGGGGCCAGCAGACGCGTAACTCATCTCCGTTTGTGTTGATGTTGTGACCTCACTTCCTCCCCTCTCATTTTCCTCCCTCGGGCTGAGAATCGAGACAAAAGCGATTGATGAACGATAGGTGGCGCAGTTAGCGGCGGCATTGGCGACCATGATAATTGGAAGAAAAAGAAAATGGTGATGAAAATGGAGAGTGACAGCTGTGTGATATGTGGCTGAAAGGGTCAAACGCGGACTGAGGGTGAAACAGGGGGGAAAAAGAGCAGAGATTGAATGACGTCACCGCCAGCAATGCTGTTTTTGGACGGGAGGTGGCGCTCGCCTCGCTTTCCAAATAATGTAACGATGATAATGACAGTATTATTATTATAGTTGGGATCAAAACTTTCGTATGAGAGACATATGAAATTCGTTCACCTAGAAAAGTTCTAGTAGTTTGTACTCGAATTAAAATCCGCTTGGTTTAAAATGGCTTAGTTTTTACTTACTCGGTCGATCTAGTATTTACTCGCGTACCCGGTTAGTATATATTCGAAAATACCTTATTAGTATTTGCTCGCTTATATAAACTATCTCTATAGTATTTGCTTCTAAAAATATCTTTTTTCCCAGTATTTCCTGACTTCAACGTCCTTATTCGTTCGAACGCTGACTCGGTCGAGTGATAGGTGCGGTGAGCGTCGACTTGATCGTTTTGTATTTGGAGGGTGGGTGGTCGTTGTTTGGGGGGTGAGTAGAGTGGGTGGGCGATGAGATGAAGGCAGAGGAGGGAAGGGTGGGCGGGTGTTAGTAGGTGGGATGAGGGATAGAGGGCGCTGTTGCCGCCGCATTTGCATGACAATAACAACTCGCTCCTTGTATAAACAGGATATTTTTAAGTGAAATTCACGTTTTCAATATATGCAGACGAATCAAATATGTTTTCTTCTCTTCTTCACTTTTTTCACTCTCTCTCTCTCCTGAAAGGAAGGAGGGAGGGAGGGGAGAGATGAGCGAGGGTATGGGATGAAAAAGAGGGGGAGGGATGAGTGGGTGGGGAGGAAAAAAGAAATAAATAAAAACGTGTGGCAGAGAATGAAATGAAATTCAAACGGCCTTTAATGCACTGCATTTAGTAGTGGAGAGTTTGAAGAAGAAAACGTGGAGGGGGAGGGAGAAGAGATGCTATGAAGGGAGATGGAATATAACTTCCTTTTTTTTGATATTCCAAAGTGAAATTTTATGCTAGGCCCGGATTTACACCTTCGTTGGTCCATAACAAGATTTAAGGCACATATTCTACTTTAACTAAAAAGAAAATTGATAGAAAAAAAAAATAATGGCAAAACCTCTATTTCGAAGACCACCGTTGTGGCCAATTAAAATTGGTCTTCAAATAGAGAGTGGTCTTCAAATAGAATTTTTTTGCTATTAAAATTGTAATTGTGTGTCTAAACGTTCTTTTTACTAGAAATCGTAATCTGTATTAGAATTTAACCAATTCGCAAAGTTGAGTGCGCAGAATGCTTCTGCGCAGCATCTGGTTGGTCTTGAAATAGAGACCTCTATTGAAATTAGGACTTAAAATGGGTAGTCACGGTCTTGTAGTAGAGGTGGTCCACTATAACATGTTAAAATCGGAGGGATGTATTTGAGGTTTGTCTCGAAACAGAAGTGGTTTTAAATTGGAGGTGGTCATGCAGAGAGGTTTTACTGTAGAAATGAAGATAAAGATAGAATTACAATTTTGGCCCCATTTTATTATTATTTTTTTTTTTTTGCCAGCGTGATGCGAAAGGAAAATCCGGCCCTGCGTTATGTGCGTAGATATGGGATGGATAGATGGATGCGGGGTGGGTGGGGATGAAAGTGGAATGTTTTGTCACTAACTTTGTGAATTACTTTTTATTTGCGGAAGTGTTTTTCATATTCTTCTCCTCCTCCTCCTCTTATTTTATTTTTCTACTCTCGTATTTATATACAGTGTTGAACACGTCGTCTGCACTTTTCATTTTCATAAAAATACATTGAAGTGGGATTTTTTTTAGGGGGCGATGGAGAGAGAGAGAATGAGAGAGGAATCTATCTCGATGATTCATTATGAAGCTCAAGTGTTTAGGGAGGCCAAACATTGAGCCTATTATGAGCTGAGATAACTCGTGAAAAGACGCTTAAGACCTATGTAAATACAACGAGCTTAGCGACGAAAATTTACGTCGCAACCCTACAAATTCCTCACACGCACACTTTCTCCTAGCAAAGCTTTGGACATTTTTAGCCTATGGATACTCTTCAGTCTGATTTCACGCTGGCTAATCGGAATATTTATGCGGAAAAATATTGCGAGGGAAATTAATAACATAATTATTATGGCAAAATATTAAGAGGTAAAAGTCATCAAGTGACGAGCTCGAAAAAACAATAATTTTATTCTTTTCTTATAATTTTGATTTATTTGTATGTTTTGTCGATTAAAAAGTTTGGGATGGTCAGCTTCATTGGAACCTTTTCTTAGTGTTCATTTTGAATTATTTTTAGACTTTTGATATTCATTTGAGCTTAAAATTTTGGATTATTTTTGATATTAATTTTGGTTTATTTTAATTTTGAACTTTTTTTTTTTTTTTGGTTTTTAATTTTAACTAATGTCATTTTAATTTATGGGTTTATCTTTAATTTTTTTATTGAAAATATTTTTCAAAAAAATTTTTTTTTTTTTTTATTCTAAACTTTTTTTTTTTTTTTTGAAAAAATAAATTTATTTATTTGTTTTCACGTAATGAAAAATTAAATATTGAGTTAATAAGCAGCGTTAAGATATTGACACGAGAAAACATGATTATGAAACAATGAAATTGTATTAAGTGAGAGAGATGAGACTTTTCGAACATCCCCTCTTGAAGAGACGATTTTGTTTGAGTGAGTGAGCGTACAGTATGTGAGATAGAGAGCGATATTGTAAGTGAAGTAATATGTATATTAATTTTCCCCTTCTGTTCACCTCTTTAACCTCTCTCATTGTTTTCACTTTTCCTCTTGTACGCGGTGTTCCCGTTCCCTCGTACCCATTCTCCATCTGTCATTTTCCTCCCCTCATTCCTATCTCTCTCTCTCCTACCATCCTTCTGTCTGTCTGCCTGGCTCTGCTCCACTTCAGCTTCATCCCAGCGTGAATGACTAATTGGATAGTGGCTCTTTATGATTTCAAATATATCGCCGAGCTCTCTCTCTTCCTCGCCTCCTCGGTGTGCGAGAGCCTGGAGGGAAGATGGAAAGCTATGATGTTATTATGATTATCATATTGTCATATTAACGCTGTTTCTACACAGCCATAAAATCATCAATCTCAGCAGCTGATTGTGTCAATTGAACGGGAGGAGGGGGTATAGGGAGGAGGGGGGGGGGGGGTCAGGAAGGTTAGTTGGGGGTAAATATGATTTGAGAAATTGAGGGGTTATTATATTTGTCACCCAGTTTCCTTCCTCAACCTCCCTCCCCCATCCATCCGTTCATCCCTCTGGCGGTGATAACGATGCGGATGCTGCGCGAGAGATTGAGAGCGAGTGACGTCGAATAGCATCTTCATCTTTGGAAGGAAAAACAATTACTAATTGCTTTCTCCAGTTTGAGAAATTGTTTCAGATTCTCTACAATAATATAAACATCAATTCTTTATTCTCTTCGTCTTCCATTCTATTCTATTTTGCTTTTATTCTTGCGTTTTATTTCTTTGCAGTTCTTAGCGTCTCTTCTCTTTAGCATCAGTCTGGAGTTTATTTGATTTGGCCGAAAACATATGGTGATTCACTTAGAAAGAAAATGATAGATGTTTGCTTTTCCAACTCGCTCTATCTATCTTTCTCGATATATATCCCATTTTTTTTTTCCTACACTGGCGTTCCCTCTGGAGAAATGTTGCCAGATGAGTCTGTTTTTGGCGCACGCGCCGCCATCTTTCGGGCTCTAAATTCAATTTGCGCCTCTCCACGTTGAGTGGAAATGAAGTTGGACGCGCCAATCGCCTTTGGACTAACTCGCCTTTGTTTTTTTCCCTCATCTCTCTTCTACCTGTAATGTTTGTCAGGGTTTACCAACGTTCGTCTCGCGAGTAACGCAACTTTTTAAATGAAAGTTGTAAAAGTTTTTGGGCTCTTCGTAACGAATAGGTTGGGCATTGAGAAGATAAACAAATGGACTACCGCTCTATACGAGCCGGTTGAGTGGTAAAATATCCGAGTGAAAAATTTCTTGCTAATATATTATAATAAAAGAAGGATTTTTTTATATATATATATATACGGTACTTTTATTTTGTTATCCCTCCGCGTTTTCCAACGAGGGTTTTAAATGGAAATTGATCCGCGCTTTTTTCAAATTCATCTGGGAAATCGCCTGTGCTCTGTACATAAGAGAGAGAGAGATATTTTTAGGATGAGGAGGATGGGGGGGGGGGGGGGGGTGTAAAAAAAAGGGG
>JAQGAZ010003306.1:0-12323 GCA_034692225.1 Polydesmus complanatus
GCTTAATACACTTAGCCTAGTGGGAACAAACCCCGCCCCCTTTCCTTAACCTTCCCTAACTCAAACTCCATCACTAACCCCGCCCCCTACCTACTTGATTAAGTAAAGTACTGGAGAAAGCGCTTGAAGCGTTGATTACGGCATAAACTCATTAAAACAGGTGATAAATTTAATGAGGTTTAATGAGGTTCGACGCAGGGGAGTGAGAGGGAAGGGGGTGCCCAGGGGGTGCAGGGGAGTGGAGGTGGTTGACCCCCCGGGGCACGAACAATAGGTGATTGAGAGTGAAATTTAACACTGGTTATGTGATGTAAGCGAACACCACGCTCGCGCTTGAAGTAAGGGATAGCAGGGGGAGGGGGGGGGGTCGAGAAGAGAGGGAGGGGGGGGGGAGAGGTTAAGGAGTGTGTGGGTAGAGGGAGGGGTGGGGTTAAAGGGTAATAAAAGCCCGTAAAAGCGGAATGAACGGGCGAAACAGATTGTTTTTCTCTCATAGAAATTCTGGGTGAGTTAGCGTTCCATACGACACCATGTAGCACGTAGTGACGTCATCAGTAGTGCTGCGAGTCTACGGAGCTATGAGAGGAAGCGCGGATCAAAAATCTACTCGATAAAATTCCCAGTGAACGACAAAATCAATAGGGATTAGAGCCACGTAATTATTGAAAGGGACGGCGCTCCATACAGCTTCGTATAGCATTGCGTGACGTCACCCGTAATGCTGAAAGTCTATGAAGCTATGAGAGGAAGCGCGGGTCAAAAATCTTTTTTAATTTAAATATAACCACGAGAACCTTCGTAATGAGAGACGGCGTTCCATAGACCGTGACGTCAGCCATAAACGAAGCTATGAGAAGAAGCGCGAATCAAAACTCGACGTTCAACGTCAGAAACTAGATTAATGCGATCTAATTCAATATTGAGAGAGACGGCGTTCCATCCAGCTGCGTATAGCATCGCGTGACGTCAGGCATAATGTTAAACGTCTACGAAGCTATGAGAGGAAGCACGCAACAAAAATCTATTTCAATATTATTGAAAGAAACGGCATACAGCAGCGCTTGGCGCACAGTGCGATAGGAGAACCGGGCGAATATGAGAGGAGGAGCGGGTCAAAAAAATCATTTAATTTTTTTTTATTAATAGAAACGCTGAAGAAAAGCCCGGACTATTATAATACAATGACTTTTAAAAAAAATAAATGACCCCGAGTTCAGACTCTCATTTCCGGTTTTTTTCTTTAATACCGGTAATAATAATAAAAAAACTAGTTTTTATTTTGTGTTAGTGGAGTGAGAGCGCATGCGCGTGAAAGGGGTTAATAATAATTAAGAATGCAAAAATGCAGATAATGAAAGGGTTTCGATAGGTTCGCTGACCCCCGACCCCCCCTTTTAACCCTCCCTCCCTTCCTAACCTCACCTCTTCAACTCGTTTTCTTATCAAAACGTCAACAATAATATCCATTTTTTTTTTTTTTTTAAATAAACTGATCAAAAAAAAAATTTTTTTTTTTTTATTAGAAAAAATTTGACTATTTTTTTCAGTTAAAAAATAAATTGCTGTAAATTGCAATTTGGAAGCAAATTTTAATCTCGATTAGTGAAACCTGTTTAGTAAAGCACGTTTACGTAACTCGCTAAATTTTTTTTTGTTTTTAGGTAAATTCAATAATAATAATTTTTTTTTTAAACGCTGTTGTAAAAAGCGTAGAATTGCAGCGAGTGAGCGCGCGCCATCTATCGACGAGCGGAGCTAACGTACGAGTCAGCGCCCTCTATCCACAACACCGACAGACTCAAATTTGAGAGAGGAAAACTCAAAAAATTCTAAAATCAAAAATTCTAAAAATATTTAAAAATCAATTTAAAATTATTATTTACTTTATTTTAAGTGTTATTAATTAATAGTATTGATTTTCAAGTACTTTTTATATCAATTTGGAAATGTTTTTTTGCAGTCAAAATAAAAAAACAATAATAATAATCTTCTCATCGACACTCGATATGCAACTGATAAGAACATTAATAATGACGGAAGTCACCTCTACACTTGTTGCCAAGACTCAAGGTTGCTCTTATCCGCGCGCGATGTCTCGATGTCCTGTCTACTTCGAATAGGGGAGGGGGAGGGGGTGCTTGAGACTGTGTTTGTAATCGTGTCATCGCATTGGAAATGATATAAAATCGCGTACACATCGCAGAGAGAGTATGAGCAGTACCGGTACTGTAATCAGATTCAACTCAAAGGTTTCTCACTAACAACATTCCCCCCTATCAACGCAATAAACAACACACTCTGGTAAAATAACAAACAAGTTTCTTAAACACTGCAACAGCAGAACTCTTACAAGAACATATACCTTAACTGAAAGAGTGAAAACAAAGCCCTTCGATTGTCTATTCCAAGAAACTCTTCCCACTTACAAAGGTAAAATACGGTACATCCCAGTTACATCGGTAAAAGAAAGCTGCCTTCCAACTTGCAAACCGTGAAACAGCTGTTTAGCTCCACTTATAAAGTTTACACAAATGATTCCCAGCTTCAAAAGTGATCGGTTCCCACTCACAACGCTTTCCCCATCACACGGTTCACGCCCTTATCCCGCTTAAAACACAGTAATAGATCTCCCAGCGATTCATTTCCATCACAAAAATAGCGTTCCAAGTATTGCGCTTTGTTGAATTGGTTCGAGCGCAGTAAAACGCAAACGATGTGAAAGCAATTTGAAGAGAGAAAATAAATACATTTTCCTACCTTATAATATATAGCACCGAATGAAACAGCAGCAACAGTTGAGTGTTACGTTTGATCCGCGATGAGCTTCATTCAGAGAGAAGATGAATCGTTCACTGCAACAGAATGTGTAAGTTACAATTGCAATTCAATAGCAAAATAAAAAAAATACTATTTCAATAACAACGCTATTGTGCTTAAAAAGATCTTGTTGATTAAATTTCGACTTTGCTTTTGGTAGAATATAATAGGAGGGAAGAGATGAAAACATTATGGTACCGGTACAAAAAGCAAAAGTTGCAGATAACAAAGTTTTTCTTAAGTTTGGGAAGAATTGTTTATGAGGCTCGACGACAATAAAATAATGAATGTTGGAAACACTCGTTGCGGGGGAACATGTAAATCGAGAAGCATTTCTTCAACTAACATTAACATAAACATTGATAACTAAAGAAATGCGAGAGAAGAAGGAAACTGCTATCGAGCTTCATCGGTGCTTTCACCGTTTAGAACAAGAAATAGAAAAGCACAAAGGTAATTATCAGGTGCGAAAAGCTTTTAAAAATTCACCGAGTTATCTTACCATTGCTTCGTAACTCGTGCAGCGTGTTCCATGGTGCCAAAGTATATCATTCTTAATAGAAAATACTTTCATTTCACTACTCGAGCAACGATGGAACTGTGAGTAGAGATGAAACATAGAATCCCTGCTGTCCACATCTCGTTTTCCGCGCTTCACTTTCAAAAGCATCTTTTTGACATTTCGTCCACCATCAAAACTCGTTTCATTTAATCTGCAAGAAAAAGAAAAATGAAATCATTAAATTTAATCACAATCTGCTTTTCTGAGGTTATTATAGCGAGTTTTCAGAGTGCTAACTCAGCTCAACTGATCGAGCATTCAGTTGGCTCGCGTTATCATATCAACGCTCGCAATTCTCAAGGCGAAAGAGAATTTGAGGCATTACGAAAGCGTCAGCCAGGGCTGGCTGAGGATTGTTTACGATTCAACACTTAATTGTTGATCGTTTGAGCAGTAAGCAAAAGCCGCAACAACACAATCTCGCTGCTGCTCAAATGTGGTAGTCAGAGCAGCAGGACATTTCATGAAAATATTCAAAATTTAATGAAGGGAAATTAACTTCAAAAAGTGTGATGTATAATTATGTTACAGCTGCAGTTTGATTCCTTAATTATCTGCTGTACTTTTACAAACGAGCGCCTACGTAAATTAGCATCGACATAGATTTACCTGACTGCTTACGTAAGAATTCTGTTCTTAAAACGTTTGTTTCTGTCGAAACATTTTTGGAGTGACTCCGCGAGGCATTTAGGCTACGTGTTTTTACTGGTAGCGAAAAGTTTTCATAGCTAATAGGCTAATAAACAAACAATAAACGCTCGGTACGTTGTCTTTAAGGTATCGTTTCAAAAGTGACGAGCGATGAGCCAAGAAGCACTCAACAATTCCAACTGATTCCACATCGCAGCTGCTATAGCTCTATTCAAAATGATTTCACGAGCTCAATGAAAAATAACCATCATTATTAATTAATTAATAGTGCAAAAGAACAACGAAATAGCAGTCTAGCATTATTAAAGCCACTTTGATCGTCCGCAAAAGTAGCAGATGAAATACCAAGCGCAGTCTGTAACATAAACCAGTACATCAAATCTCTAATAACATTTTCGTCTCAATTTTTGCTCTTAATTAAACATAAACATTTCATCTATTAGTCTTTGGTTATTTTATAAGTGATAAGACGTTCGAATGCTACAAATAAAAAACATTTCTCACACTCTTTGAAGCAATAAGCGTGCGACGGCCGAGAAAAGCCAAATTCTCTTTCCTCCTACATGTTTGGAGCAATAACGTTGGCGAAGAAATCAACTTTCCTCCAGTCTTAAATAAATCGTTAATTAATTATTATTACTTCGTTTGAAAGTCTTCATAAGTTGAAAGATGAAGTTTCAAAAGTTGATCTGAGGTTTGTAATAGCCTACTGTACAGTAAAGGCAACAATGTCAGACGAATTGGATACGCGGCTCCTTCGATCACAATATCAATTGTTCCGTCTAAACTACGCACAATTTACCATTAATAACTTTGCATTCGACTTAAAATGAGTATCATTCTTACGAATTTATACCTTTACCATTGACATTTGTTAAAAATTTTACATGAAATCGACTGAAAACTGCTTCTGCGTTGTTAGCCTCTGCCCCGCATCCCAACACACTCATTTTCCTATCGAGCCATTTCATTTACATCGTCGTAGCATTACGTAGGCTACAAGTGCTGGGTAAACATCGGTACATTGAATAACTAACTCAACATTAATTAAAATTCAATTTACACCTACCTTTGAATGAGAAAAGTGAGGGTTGAGAGTCGTTAAAAGTTATCGTTTCTTTGGCGGGAACAAAGCGGCGTCCTTCTGCCCCACCCACCGTCACACGCTC
Organism: Polydesmus complanatus; assembly: GCA_034692225.1. Classification (NCBI taxonomy): domain Eukaryota; kingdom Metazoa; phylum Arthropoda; class Diplopoda; order Polydesmida; family Polydesmidae; genus Polydesmus; species Polydesmus complanatus. Next base: position 5,200 of record JAQGAZ010003306.1, read on the forward strand.
CTTCTTCCTCACAAACTCCTGCTTCAATCAGAGCCTGGCACGCCGTGTGTCGACGCTTCAGCGATAAATGTTCGTTTAAAAATTACTTACTGCAGTTTTGGAATAGTTTTAATAATCGAAAAAACTTAAATTTTGCGAAACGGCATCTCCAACCGCAAAAACAACAGCCTTCGGCGGCGCCTTCGCCATTTTATAGCTACGAAGCGCATCGTTCAATAAATGAGCCGTACTGAGCCGCTATGAGCGGCTGTAAAGATGTCGTCACGCCTCTTCCTATGTAGGAACTTCACGAGGTAAATGGAGCAGCCAATGAGCGCCTAGAGAAGTTTTTTTTTCTTATGGAGACGGCCCGAGTCAATGAAACGTTGAGAATCATTGAAGCAGTTTGAATAATCACGTAATGATGAATTAAAAGTTACGTTAAATTTCATTTTAACTGCGCACATTTGATTAAAATTTAATTATCTTTCAGTTGATATTTTTATTTATCAGTTTCTTACGTTTTTTCAACTTTGCAGGCGTCAAAATACGAAAAACCGGTGTTTTTAAATTATTTTTAAAGAAAAGATTTACATAATTTACATTATTAAAGCATTCTGAACCTTATCCAGCAGTTATTTTGTTAAAAAATTGATTTTTCTATTTTTTTGATGTTTTGGTGTGTGGCTGCCTATGAATAGGGAACACCAAATCACATCGCTTTTTCAACCAAAATTAACTTTTTCTTTATTTCGCTGTAAAATCCTTCAAAAATAGCTAATAAAGGTTCATAAAGCTATTTTATTGCTAATTATGTTAATTTCGAGGCTTAAATCAATTAAAAACATTAATAAATACGAAATAAACGAGAAAAAACAAACCGGAAATAAGGTAATTTGCTATGTGCGCATGCGCTACGTCGAATGGTTGGGAGGTTTGACGTTTAGGGGGTGGGAGTACAGGGTGAACGGTAAATACATTGCTGTTTATTTTCGTCGGTCATTACGATTATGATTACTAATTCTGGAAATAACTACAGTACATGAAAAGGATTTTATTTGACGGTGTGTGCGGTGTTTTAAAACGGCGGCGACTACGATGTGTGATTGTGCGAGGGAGAGAGAGCGTCGTCGGCGGTTGAGGGCAATGGCGGCGGCAGCAACGTCTTCTCCCGTTCGATGGGGTTACGTCAACATACGCCGCCCACCTTCCACCTACAATCGGCGGCGGTTGAGCGCCTTGGCAACGGCCCAGCAGAGTAAGAAGAATTATACTTTTAATTTAATAGAAATAAAATTGGTTAGTCGGGCCAAAATAATAATTTTATTCTGATAGAAAGATGTTGTTTTTTTGGGGAAGGGAAGAGGTTCGTGTCGTGAAGAGACGCCATGTTGGGCGTGGTCTTCTTCATCGCATTTCATCTCCCGCTCCACTTCATTTAAGAGGTGTAAAAAATTTATTAAAAATAAAAGAGTTTTAAGAAAATATATAAAGTATTTATTATTATTATTTTTTTTTAGTTTAATTACTGCAACAATATTTTAATCGGATCGCGGGCCGTGGCTTGGAGACCGCTACTACACGTAAAGCTCTAAATGGTATAAGCAGGCTTAAAAAATTAAACGCGAGTGGCTGACGGTGTTCCGATGCTCCTTCTTAAATTTGGTACTTTAACGCGAAACGTCATTAAACCGGGTAACACTGTTAATTTTGTAAAAATAATTATTAAGATTCTTCGAATTCCTTTTTAAAATTCATAATTAATATTGTAAATTTATTATTTAGTTATACTTTAAGTAATTAAATTTTTTTACGTCAAATAACTAATTTTAAACATTTATGATAGATAAATTCCCTATGGGAGAGAGAGGAGTTTTCGTTGACGGGAGCGACAACGCTGCCACGAAGGATTCGAGTCAAGAAAAGATTTCGATATCTAATTTTCGCTCAATATCAATATAGATTTGTAGGTCAATATCTCATTCATTGGACTGAACGCAGGGAAAGGGCGCAAATCGAGGGACCTTAAGCGTCATCTGTGAAGGAGATAGCGAGTGCTAGACGTGAGTTTGTGATTTTTTAAGCGAATGAAAGGCTTCCGATAGTGATCGATCAGCTGGCTTAATTTGCATTAGATTAGCAACTGCATTCATTTCGTTAGGCGTATCAATGGTAAGTTAATGATTGAGTTTTGTTTTTGCATGCAGGTTAAGATACACCGATAAGCGAGTGCGATAATATTTACTGATTGATTGATAAATCGATCTCTATAGCAACCAATTTGAAAACACTGCAAATGAATGACTTCAAACTGAGATGGAGAATGACGTAGCTCGGACATCTCATGTAAAGTCGTACAGCGAAAGGAAACATAGAAGAAAATGTAACTCAATCGCAACATTTTGTAATATTAGTGTAAACTACAGTATATGAATGAGTATGTTAGCGTTTTTAGCGGAGAGCGTTAGCAACTAAAGATCGATAGTCCTTCATTCCAGGGCCACATCTCTTACGATTGGATGACGTTTAGCCAGGAAAATGACCCCGGATCGATAATCTATCAATCGATAGCACTCTCCGTTGGAAGTCACGTAACGTTTTTTATTTATGAAAAGAAGCTTTTAAGAGTGGAAAACGATGGTCTTCCAATCGATAGGCTACAGCACTCTCCGTCGGAGGTCATGGACTCTTATGTACCGTAATATAATTATGAAAGCGAGGGATCGATAGTCACGAGCGCCACTTAACATGTCGTTTACGAAAAGAAAACGAGAAAAACATGTAGTGAATTGAGAGATCGATAGTCCATCAATCGATACTTCATTCACTTCTTTGCGCTCTCTCTCTCTTCCATTCAGATAGTAGGAGCAATGTCGAAACACACGCTGTACGAGGCTGAAAGATTTCTTATCTTTCTCCTCAGCTTCTACGGGTTCAGCGAGTCGAAGGGCATTTTAAAAGTGTACAACGTTATTCCAAAAGCCTTCGCCTTTTTAACGGTGTCATTGATGGTCCTGTTCGTCGCAGGTTTTCTGTATTTGAGCGAAAGAGTAGAAAGATCGGGTGATGAGGGCTGGATAAATAAGGGAGACGCTTCGTGGTTGTTAGCCAGGCTCTACTTCGGCGCCAACTTTGCTTGCTTCATACTCTGTCATTTTCGGAAAGGAACTTTTAACGCTCTCTTAGGGCTTCTCAAACGCTACGGGGTGAAGCGAAAACTGTCGAGGAGAATTTGCCGGTGGAACATCTTTTTAGCCTTCTTCGCTTTTCCTATCTACGTCATTTGGCACAGTGCGACCGATGGTCATATTAGGTGCTTATTAGAGATAGCTATCGACGTCGGATTAAATTCTTTTTATGTTTTGCTCATCCATTGCTCATCCATTGCTTACCCCTCTGCTCACTTCCGGTCTTGTTCACCGCCCATTATGTTAATCACACTTTAAATGAAAGAGTGGAAGAGATCGAGAAGTGTAAGTCTCCATTGAGAAGAGCCAGACTGACCACTCGCCTCATTCTCCTCTCCACTCGTCTCAACCCACTCGTCAAAGCAACCAATGACTACGGAGCTCCACTAATGTTCTTGCTCAAAGCAACGGCCACTATAATAGGTGTCATTATTCTTAATGGAGCATTAACAAATTATGAGGAAATCCCAATGGCGAAGTTAGTGGGTTTCATTCCTCCTCTAAGCTTTCTCCTCATCTACCTGTGCTACTTGCGAGTGGCGCCCTCTGCCAACCAAATAGTAATTCAATTTAATTATTATTCGTAAGCCTCGATTAATAGTATTGTTTTGTGTGTACAGCCCTCTCTGATGGCCAGAGTGATGGGAGAGAACGTGATGAGAGATGATCAAGTGATGTCCCGCGACCCCATTTCACGAATTCAACTGCTCACAGTCGGTTTTTAATTCTATTCCACTGTTAAGTTTAAACAACGAAATAAATTGTTATTCTATTTCAGACGAGATTAGTGCATTTGGTCCACTTGACCCACTCCCATTTCAACCAGGAGCAGTTGACGGTGCTGGGTGAAGCGGTGGACGAGGCCGATGTATTTGGAGTAAGTTTCTATTTTGAGTAAAATTTAAGAATGGATTTTAATTATTTCGAATGTTTTTTTCCAAGGTATTTGTGGAATTAACTGTAAATTTTAACTCGTTTAATTCTGTACTTTAGTAAATCCAATTTCGTTGAAAGTATGTAAAAAAAGAGACAAATGAAATCGTCTCATTTTTGTCTATTGTTCTATGGTTAATTTTTTATTATAGAGTCGAATTTCAATGTTTTACACTTAAAATAATTCACTTAAATTCGTTTATTATTTTGAATTTAAGTATGTAGTGGCACGCGGATTAAAATAATTATGAATCTGTATTTAGGAAGTGGTACAATTTTATTGTTGTTGTTTAGGCGACAAGATTGACTTAAAAAAGTAAATAACCGCAAGTGATGATTTTCGTCACAAACAAAAACAATTAAAAAAACTAAATGAAATAATATTTTGCTTAGTTTTTATTGAACCGCCCTGCCCGTAGGCTGCGTGCAAAGTACAGTGGGCTCTTGTTCCTCGTAGGAACCTTTCCTCACTCTGCTCTATTTTATCTGGTAGCTGTCTTTACGCTGCTTCCGGTGAAACGTTGGGCGCTACGGGGACTGCACCTGGTGCTACGGCTCAAACAATAATTGTTGACCGATACATTTCGAAAATGCTTCTAAGAAAAAGGTTCATCTAGGATTTCGTTAAAACAAAACCCTTTTTATTTAAAAAAAAAGTTTTTTGATTTTAGTGATAAATCGATTAATAGAAAAGAGGCAGCGCACTTTGGATCACTAATCCTAATCTCCTTTGGCTGGGGCTTTCCTCATGGAGGTGAACGACGGAAAAAGGTTAAATTAATTGAAAGAGCATCGTTTCAGCTACGAACACGCTGTTTTTTTAATGTGTGCAGTTAAGATTCCATCTCTCAAAACTTATTAGGCTCCGGTTTAGTGGGACCCAAAAATGAATCAGGTAAATAAACTTTTCTTAAGTAATTTTTATTTAATCCATAACATTACTAAAGCACAATAACAACAACAATAAGAATTATTACTAATGCTTTGAAGTTACAAATGTGCTCACTCAAAAAGTTTTGCAGTTTACACAAAGACACAAAACAAAGAGTACGATAAATAGAGTTAGTTAAACTGTCGCTAAACACTTAAATAAATACTCAACAAATTTTAAAATTGGCGAAACTTTTAACCCAAAATTTTATTGCCAAGTTTACGTTAAGAATTATCGGCTCTGGTTTCCAATTTTCCCCTTGAAACACTAAACGCACCTTTAAGCACTTTCTAAGCTCTCTAAACTATAGACAACGCTATTAGGACTAGAAAAACTTTCTGTACTTTTAAAAACATTCGTAAGATCTATAAAAAGCCCTTTCTTTAACTGCAAAGAACAACTCTCGAAATAATAAATTGATTATTAAGTTTGAACAAATACTTAACAAAATTCCTAGAAAACCACGCCTTAAACTTTGAATAAACTTCCGCATAACACTATACCTTTTAATTCACTCTCTAAACTCTCGACAACGCCCTTAAAATATTAAACATTTACTATACTTTTAAAAACATTCTTTGATGAAGAGCATTCTTCAAGTATTAAATTTGTTTATTAAATTTCGTCATTTATAAAACTCCGAAAACACTCTTTGAAAACCACTAAACTTAAAAAAAAAAAAAAAACACTCATAAAACACTCCTTACACTGTAAAATACTTAGAAAACTTTGCAAAACACTCATAAAACCTGTAAAAACATTATCTAAACAAAAAAAGTGCTTACTAAACTTCATCAAACCCTAAAACCTAGAAAACAGCATGTACTAAATTTCATAATTAAACTAAATTGTTGGCTTCTCTCGGATGCTGGTTTAGGAAGAGCTGAATTACTTGGTGGAGACGTACAGAGTGGTGGCGGAGGACGCGCGGCCCCTGCACGTGCAGCTGAAGACGGCGGTGCAGCTGGTGTTTAAGGGCGAGACCATCCACGGCCACTCCCCCAGCGCCATCTTGGACCAAGTGAAGAGCATCGTGAGTGGCATGGAGTGGCGGCGGCTGATGGAGGCCAGAGGGCGCCTGATGGCGTTTCCCTCTCAGCAGGTAACCTCCCGTTGATCCAGTGGTGAGACGTGAGCTAATATTGTTGTTGTTTAGTACCAGGTGGTGCAGGCCATGGTGGGCGAAGTGATCGAGCAGGAGATGAACAGGTCCAACACTTACGTAGCACGCGCACTAAACCTCACATCTGTACCCAGGATTTAGTCTACTCAACTTTTATTTTTACTGTTTATTAAATTTCGATTCAATTTTAGTACATCTTTCATTTTTTAACCCCGCGGTTGCAGAGTTGAACGAGATCTCTGGTGATCCGTTCATTTGAATTAAAAGAACGATCTGTTTACCGCTGCTGACTCATCTCTCGCTGCAAAGATGTCAGAAATGTTACAGGAGCTTCTAAAAATACTACGACTAAAATTTAACAAATTAACTAACATTGAAAATTTTGATAGCAAAAGTTTTTTTCTTTGCCGATTTCTTAAAATTGTTTACTGTAAGATTGCGGTGTTGCGTAATATTTTACCGAGAAATCCTCAATCAAAAACAGGATATCTACATTTCTTAGATCGGAAATCAAAACCGAATATGACGTTAAAAAAACTATTTTTACAATTATTAATTTATCTTGCTAAGGATCCAACAAATTTGTTTAATAACAATTACATGTCATTATCGGTAAAGAATCAGCAAATCTGGAATAATTATTCTCAATAAGTGTATATATCCGGTTTTTTTTTAAATTTAAACAAACAAAAAAAAAAAAAAAAATTCCAAGAAATGAAAACAATTTCCGTGCTTTGTTTTTTCCTCTATTTAAATACCGGAAGTACAGTATTTTTCTCGTATAAAATCGGTTGCATAAAATTAAGTCATAAAGCATATGGAAAGCGGGTGAAGCGCAAGTGTTTGTACGTTAAGAGTGACGAAAAGTGTTTTCAATTTCTAAGATGAAGAATTGCGCGCTAATTATCGTTTCTATTGTTCTAACAGTTTTTGGACATTTTCAATCGGTGGATAACTGCGAAGAATTCTA
>JAQGAZ010003307.1:0-12323 GCA_034692225.1 Polydesmus complanatus
AAATTGTTAGCCCCCCCCCCCCCCCCCCTCCCTACCCAACTCCCCTTCTTCTCACTCATACTTAATTCAACAACTCTTTCTATTTAGATACACGCACACTGTTCCCTCTACATTTCGACTTAGCAATTGATAGGTTAGATTTAAATTAGGCGACATTGCCTACCTAAAAGGCCCTTCTCTCCTTCACTCTTTTCCTCGTCAGCCTATCGATCGGTCCATCGATTTGTAGGATGTTTAAAATGAGTTCCCATATTCAAAACTCTTTTAATGATAGATTGCCAAACTGTGTATTAGTAGTGGGAGGAGACTCGTAACTCGGGGTTCCATCGATGATAAACAGAGGCTAAAACACGACTAAGCTTACCGTAATTGATAAAACTTTTAATTCCGGATATAGGAAAGAATAATCGAAAATTGTGTTTAATTAAACAATTGTGTCTTTTAATATTATTTTTCTCTTTCAAGAATAAAATTTCGATGCGCAGCACATTATATTAAATAAATTGTTTCCCACGAATCTTGAAAGTACATATTGGCTTTAAATTGAAAATTTCGTTGAATGTGTCAATCTTTGAAATTGATTAACATGTAACCTTGAATACTGTTATTTCAATATGAAAATTAAGTTCATTTACCCGAAGTTTAACGGTTATTAAAATTTGCTCTAAATTACGCTTAGTTCGTTCATTTATTACATAGGATTTTATCCTAACTGATCAAGTAGTTTTTTTTATTATTTCGTTACCAAATTGCATTTTCAATTTAAGCATTCGAATAATTGTTTATGTTTTATTTATTTTTATTGCAGATCAAGATGTCCGCGATATTAATGGTGTAACCGACGTTGATGAAGCCAAGCGACAGAGGACTCAGTATAATGGTGATGCTATCTATCCAAATGTAAGTTACAAAACTTAAATTTCTAATTAAAGCTCAAAAATCTCTAAAAAAAATGAATTATTTTTTTTTGTATTTATTTATTAGATGTGGTTCGATCGTCCAAAATGGTCGAACGTTAAACAGGACGAAAACAAATCGTTGGGTGATTTAACGGGAAGCACGTTATCGAATGGATCCCCTTACGCCCTTCAGTCTTTCTCCGACCAGGGTTACAGCACCGGCGGAGGAGTTGGGACCGTGACCACCACAGCGGACCAACTGAAACACGACATGGCCGTCTACGACAGTATGAGTCCCATGCATCATACGGGACAAGTGCAGTCAACGGCGGTCTATTCTCCACCACTCGGTAAGTCACCTTTCACTTATACCAGCGCTTGCGTACTCCATTGCTTTACATCTGGTGCGCAGCTAACATTCAGGAAAAATAAGACGTGTGTGCGTGTTTTATTTCATTATTACTTTGGTTGGTTGAAGGGCTTTTTGTTGTTGTTTTTTTACTGATGCTAATGTTGTTTGCTAAACGATGGGGACTAATTGACGAATATTGATTGATTTTGATCCGGGGTATTTTTTAAGTCTTTTTTTTTTTTTTTGAATCTTCGAAATGGTGGGCGGGCTTGTTTTAGAAATGTGCGTTGTGTGGAAGTTTCATCATTATCGTATGTGATATATGCATGCACTATTTTTTTTTTTCGGCACACTAATTTTCTCTTTTGCACGTTATTTTTTTTCTCTCTTTTCCATCTCTGTTTCTATTTTGTATAATTAATTATCTGGTTAGTAATGATGTGTGTGGAAGCTTTCCAAAACCGGCCTCACGTTCTCCATACTGTTCGAGATGGCTTTTTCTGGGTGTTTTACTGGAGCGAAACCACTAATTAAAGATGCGCGAGAGATGTACCACGTTTTGAGTGACACCGACAAAAACAAACTTCCTTTATTAATGATTCTTAAATAATCGTTTGGTATATTACACAATTTATTATTACATTTTTTTTTTAAAAAAAAAAAACTTGTTTTGAATTATACCGGTATGCTGTACGGTATTTAAATTTTTTAAAAAAAGAAAAATTACTCAAAACGGTGAGCACATTGATACGCATCTTATTAAAATTAAAAAAGAAAGAAGGAAAGGAAAACACGAAGTGCCAACTCCGACAACACTGCAATTTCAGTAATTAAAATAAATTTGTAATTAACACTTCCGGTTACATTTTATTTTGTATTTTTGTTTTTAAAAATTAAATCATTCAAATTTTTTGGAATTGTGGTGTATTCCAAAAAGTAAAAAAAAAAAACTGTATTTTGTTAATAACCGGAAGTAATAATTATGATTTTTTTTCTTCTTCATTTTTGTTGCATATCGATGTTGTCGAACTTAGCACTTCAAGTTTATTAAAAGTTAAACTTAAAAAAAAAATCGTATCATTTGCAAAAAGTTGGCAAATGATTTTAGAAATCAGTATATTTGAGTGTTATTGTATATGTGTACAGGAAGTGGTTCCATGATGCCTTTAACACCTATCAGTATGCCTGAAATGAAGCCGGTGTTTGGACATGGTGGCGCTGCTATCGAGGCTAGTCCTCCTTATCCCGCGCAAGGTATATTTTATATTCTTTTATTGTTTTCTTATTATTATTATTATTTTCTTTTAAATCTACTGTATCTTCAAAAAAATATAAGTGCATTTTTATAGCTTTACTTTTTTTTAACTTTGTTTTTTACAGTACAAATCTTTCTATATCACGTTTTTTAACAGAGCATATTTAAACTGTTAAAACAATTTCCAAATACCGAAACAGTTTTTAAGCTAGTGAGAATGACTTTTATGGTTATTTATATTGAACAAAGAAAAAAAAAATACCTATCGTCATATATAATATACATTTCTTTCATAAAAAATTAGATTTCGTACGGCTTTTAGAACTATTATTTTTATTATATGGGAAAAAATGAAATAGAGAAAATATTTGATGGGCATATTCATGAGCATTAAATGCGACATTTAGTTGGTTAATTGTGCACGTTTTCTAATTATTAAAAGAAGGGGAAAAAAATGTATTTAAGATTGTTGGTTAAAATTGACAAAGGAGAACGGCTGAAAAAAAAATATTTAATACTATTTAAAACGAAAACAAACTCTTTTTTTTTCTTGATCACGAAAATCTTAATATGTCCTGCGTTTTAATCGCGCTTTTACTGCTATTTCGCGTTTCGTGTCATAAACTTGTATTTTCTACCTTTCTACCTATGCAGGTCAAGTTTTTTTTTTTTTTTTGATATACAAAAAGCATGCGAAGGGTACAGAGTTAAGGTTGGAGACATGCAATTTGAGGGTAGAAATTATGAACAAGGGTGAGAAGGTGGAGTGGGAGGGAGAGAGGAGAAAAAAGAAGAAATATGGTCATTTTATATTTAAAAGTGTTAAAATAATAGTAATAAATAGCGAGTACGAATTTGGCGGTGGGAAATTCAGATGAACAGGAAATTATCGTGGGATTTTTTACTCTTAATGCTCGATTTCACTTTAACACGCACAAAATTCACCTGCATTTCAAATAAATATATTATTGTATTTTCAAAAGTTCAACGAAAAAAAAAAAAATAATTTGAATAAGTTTTTAATATTTACTTTCCGAAATAATTATAATTATTTGAGAAACAAAAGAAAATATTAAATTGTTTTTTTATACATATCCTCGTATAAAAAAAGATATACAAAAATACAAACAATCGACACCCTAAAAACTTAATAAAAAATAATTTTCTCTTTTTCAAATTTCTTTTAATACGAATACAATTATCTAATTTTTTATGAGTTTATTTTGATTTTAAAATATATTCTGATTTTCTGATACTGTAATAAAAGTGTTTGCGCGGCACATTTTTTTAAAGCTTTTAAATCCCTTCGGTATACTGTATTATGACATTGAGATGTTATTTTGGCGTCATTATTAAAGTTTTTGAAGCTAAAATAAAAGATGAAAAAATGTGTTTATACATTTTAAGCTCCCTCCTTTTTTTATTGCTCGTACGTTCGAGTCAGACGTTTTGATTACGCACCTTTCAGCTTCAAAAAGTTTAACTTTGACATCAAAATAACATCACGTATTAAATTTAACGAGGTGTTTGTAGGGCTTTAAAAAAATGCTGCGATTTTCCTAATTTTATTTTAACAATAATAATTGATAAACGTATCTTCTCTCTACTAATATTCGGTTTTAACTTTCAATTATACAGTAAATCGTTTCTTGATAAACAGTGCCCCTAATATTACCTGATCTAGAGTTTGTGCCGCTAATTTAAAAGTTTAATGGCGATAAAAGAGATTTAAAAACCAGACTAAATTTCCTCAAACAAACTTTATGTCTAGTTCTCCGGACGAGTTTTTAGAGTAAAAACCTTGCTGAATTCAGCTACACTTTAACGCTTACAATTATTCTCAAGGAAAGGTACAGTGTCTTATACAGCCCTCGACCGCTGCTGAAAAGTCGTCTAGAGAATTGGGCATTCGTAACTCAACACTGAGATCAGTGTAAAACGAAGATTAAATAAAACTATAGATCAATGGGTGAATATGAGAGAGGATTTTACCAGTTTACAAAATGTTTTTAGTTTGCATAGACTATTAATTTAAAATTTAATTACTATACAGTATTATTTCTTTTTTCTAATTTCTTGTTTTTATTCTTCAGTTCTATTTTGTTCTTATCTAAGTAAGAATGCATTTATAGATTTGCTTTGTTTATGACGTTGCATGCTTGCAATGTTAATACTGTACTTCAATAACGCGCACGCATGATTAATGATTGTATGTATATTAATTAACTGTAGTAGATTGCACTTTTTAATTTAATCAATTTTTTTTTCTTTTTTTTATATTTATTTATTTTCCTCCCATTCGAATTCGTCTCCATCCCATGTGTTTTTGCATGTACACGAATCCGTTCCGTGTACCGTACCGTATGTGTGTTGGGTTGAACCTAAAGCGGTCAACAATGGCATCAGTCATAGTCCTTCTCCTTCCAAAGCCGACACTCCCATCCAAGCTTCGTCCACTCTCACCGTCCTGCAACCCGTTCACTCGGCAGGAATCAATTCTGCCAATTACAATACCCTTCCTTCGTTCGGACAATACGCAGCAGGCAAGTCGCCTTCACTCTTTTAACTATAACCAGGTGGCGGTTCACTTTACTCGAGCAGAAATCGTTGTTTTTATCTGCTCACCTGACCGTTACAAATTCGTTTCCGGTCATTTCCGTTCTCGATAAAGTCTTGGCACTTTTTTTCCCTATTTTATTAAGCCTTTTACACACTGAACTAACTCGCCGGAAGTTGTTAAAAAAAACTAATTTTAGATATTTTTTTAAACCTAAAATTTTTTTAAAAAAAATAGTTTAAGAAAAATGTGTTTAAGGCTTAAATTTTTAATCGACTTTAACAATCCTCAAAAATAAAGCAAATTATGCTAATGAACGGGTTTAATAAGGTATTGTTTTGATTTTTTTTTTGGTATAGTGAGTGGTGCGACCGTATCAGGAGCTGTGGTTCCCGGTGCCGAATACGCCTACGCCCCGGCCTATTCTCAATATTCATCCGCAGCGTCTTACGGAGCTTACGGATACAGTTCCAGCGGTTTACTGAGTAAGTACTCTTTACATTAATCTATAAAAAAAAAATAGAAAATTTTTTTTTGTTTAATTATTCTTTGTTGGTTTGTTGGGATTTATAGCATGAGCAATGTTTTTAATCTATTAAATGTTCGATTACACGTACACAGTAGGTTTTTACTATAAACATTTTAAAAGGGAAATTAAAATTCTTGTTTAATAATTAGTTTGTTATACACCTTCTAATTCAAGATTATTAATTCACGATTTATTTTCGTATGGCTTTAATCCAAATTTTAAAAAAAGATTTCATAACAATTCAAAATCAGATTTTTTTTTTTGCTTGACAGAAAAAAGTCGTATAAAATTACTAAACCGTGCTTGATGAAATTATCGTAGGTTAAATTATTTTAAAACGTTATTTTTTACTGCAAAATATTATGCACCTATATTTCAAATGACATATGGCTTTTTTCAATATTCATTAAAGTTTAGGGCTTTTTTGAACATGTGGATCGCTACATTAAAGGTTTTTGATCGCGCGCAACTCTCACCGTTCTCGCGTCAGAATAAACACAAATATGAAATTTTTTTATTCAGATGGTAGCCATTTTTATAGACTCTCCTGTAGACAAACTATTTAAATAAGCATTTAAAAGACAGGAAAATACGCTATTATTATTACTAGGCTAAGCAAACTGGCGAAATAAAATGTATAGAGGTCCACAAGCTCCAAGTTCAAGAGAGTCAAGTTTACCAAGATTTTGGTTTAATTTTTTTTAAGTTAGTTTAAACTGTTGTTGGTTTTTAAACTCTTGGCATGTTTTACGAATGAACATCTATATTATCAAATTGTTTTATAAAATTAATGTACGGTAGGCTACATGTAGTCTAACGTAATTAATTATTATTTCTCGCATGATAAACTTCATAGAATTTTTGGTAAAATTCCAAACATTTTATTAATGTAATAATTTTCGTCTGGAGTTTTTACGTTGTACTGTAGTTCAAATTTCTCGCATGATTTACTCGCTTAATTTGTTAAGAGACAGAGTGAATTAACTGACGTAGCTCCTGTTGTTTTTTAGATCCATCCTACTATTACGCCCACGGGTCCCGGGGCACAACACCAGGGGCTAACAACCCGACGGTGGCCTCGCATCCTTCTCTCAGTCCTCAAGCCGCCTTCAAGTCCGAACGTTGCTAACCCTACGCCCTACACACCACCCATCAACCTAACGCCCACTTTCCTAATCAACTTGAAGAAAATCATATCGTGTCTGTTGTGCTTTTTCTTTCATTTTTATTATTATTATTATTTTTTTCGAATTTTGTTTTAAGAATAAGTCACAAAGTGAACTCTGTTCATTATTTCGTCAACCAAAAAAAAAAAAAAAGGAAAACAAGGTCACGCGATGCGCTTATTAATTTTAATTAATTAACGTGCGGATGTATACGTGTTGACGCGTCGAGTCATCGTCCACCGTACAATTTATTGCCCGTATACTTTTTTAATTTCAATTATTACTATTATTATTTTTTTAAAAAAATATTAAGAGAAAGTATCAATCTAGTGTGGTGACGTATTTTTGTCAATACAAAATAATAACGTTTGATCTCGTTAGTTATCGAACAAAAATTGTATCGGGCAAGTCTTGGTCAAAGGTCAACATCGCGTTTTTATTCAAACTTATACATGTATCAGGGCTGTTCGATTACATTTTTGGATTATCAATATTCAATATTATCTTCTAAATAACAAACCAAATTTGCGCTGAAAAGGTAAAACTCATTATTTTATTTTAATTAGAAATAAGATTTTTGTAATAATAATTAAACAATACATACTGTATTTTTGAAACTACAGTTACCGTATTTTGCTTTAGAACTTTCGTATTTAAATTTTTTTAAACAAATTATTTAAATCTTATCCAATTTAGACCCAAATTTGTAATGTACAAAATGTCGACTTTTATCAAATAAAAGCGATTTCCAGTGTTTACTCCGTGTTAACTACGGTAATATATATATATTTTTTAAGAAAACTTTTTTGTTTCCGATGTCCAAAATAATTATGCATATTATTACAGTAAAACCTGCGTAAAACGAATTTCAATTTTAATAAAATTGAAATTTTTAGAAGATTTAAATTATTTTAACATGCTCTATAGTGAAATTTTAAAGCTATTTTTTTCGTTAAAGAAATTGTTTTTATTGCGCTGTACTGAAATTGATTTTCATGGATTTTACAAAGGGTTTGCTGAAATACATAAAAAAAAATTTATTAATGAGTTTTACTTTTTACGTGTTCAAAAATTGAGTACCCGGTAATAATTATGTTAGTCTTAATTTTTCGATAATTTTAACCACGTGTTTGCAAAGTTATTTTATGGTTTAGCTAATTGCGTTTATTAATGACGGAAGTGGTTAAGTTTTGACTAGGTAGAATTATAATTCTCTTTTAAAAACTTATTTAAAATCCCGAGTGATTAATTGAGTAATTAATGGAGTTAATGATGAGACTTGGTTAAAAGTGATGGGGGAATTTGAAACGGAGGGAGAGAAAAAAAAAATGAAGAAAAAAAAAAAGTTGTTAAACTCGAGATGCATTTGTCTTCCGGTTGACGTCATTTATTCCACACATCTACCTCTTTTTCTTTTATTCCAAACAACACATCACGGAAAACGATGACACGTTGTAAACACTTATAACCCGCGATCCACGAAGGCGGTTTAATAATAATTACAGTATCTACTTAATCAATTTCAACTTTGGAATATTACATAATTTCAATATTTTTAAATTACAAAAATTTCTTAAATTTATTAGAAATATCCATTTACAGTACCGGCATCGCAAAGAAAAAAAAAATCATTAATACAGGGATGGTTAATCAACTTTATACATTAAAATAAAAAGTATATTTTTTTCGTATCTAAGTCACTTTTGAAATTTTTGACATTTTTAATGCAAAAAAAAAAAAAAAACACTGATAAATTTACACTCCAATTTACATACACTAAACACTAAAATATACACACTGATAAATATTCAAATTAAATGTTTAATTCATATTTCAATTAATATAAAAAAAAAGATCGTTTTTCATCTCATTTGTATCTCCTCATCTTTATCATCTTCACTCGTTCCCGTTTGTTTTCTTTTCCTATTTTTGAAATACGTGACGTCACTTATTTAAGTTTTGTTTTATCTTTTTTTTCTTTTTTAAAAAAAAAAAAAAAAAAGAAAAAAAGAATTTGTGTATGTGCAGTATTTTCGCCTCGAAGAAACACACCGAAAAAAATTATCACCATTTTTTTGCTTATCTCTCGCAATTTCTTTCAATCTACACACAATGTTACGTGGTAGGGTGTGACGTCATAAGAGGTCAGTGACGTTAGTACGTTACGGAGGTTTGGAAAATGAGCGCGTTTTTTTTTGTAAATTGGTAAATTTTTGCGTGTACAGACAGCTAAATCCTTATAAATCTCTTTTTCGTTTGGTCTTAACGTGTTTGACCCACCTAAACGGACAACCACCCACCCATTCAAGAGTGTACAGTATGCTAATTAAATTTAGTGAGAATATTTGTTTTTTTTTATATGTTTACAAAAATGAAAGAGTATTATCTTATAAAAAAATTAATTAATTTTTTTTTTGGGGTATATAAAATGAATCACCCTGTATTGATGAAAGGGCTCGTAAACCTGTAATTTACATCCCCTCCCTTTCACCCACCAATGTTAAAGATTTGCAATCGTATCTCATGCGATTTATTATTAATATTTTTTTTATTAATTAAATATTAATTATTAGCTGTTTTATCAACGTGCAAATCAAACCAAAGAATTTAACGTACACTTTTACTTTACGTTTATGTTTTTTTTTTAATTATTATTTATCAACGCGTTGACTTTATTTTTTAAATTTGTATTTGTGTATAATTAGTCGTCGTATATGTGTATATTATATGTAAAACCCGATTTTGTTTTTTTGTTGTCTTTTTGCACGGTCTTTCCTCTTCCCCACTCCCCCTTTTTGCACTTGTCAACCACCCAAAATATGCTGTTGCAATTATTTTTAATTAACCAAAACTCACTTTGTATCTTCGATATATTGTTGACGATATATTTCAGTATTTGTATAAAAGTTGATCTGAAATGACAAGCGCTGAAACGATGGCGATTGTAAAAAAAAAAAAATAAATGAAAAAAAAAATATATATATATGATCGATTATTTAATTTATTAGAACAAAAAATTGTGTGACGTGGTGGGATAAAAAAAATCGAATTAAAATTGTATCTATGCATTTTCTTTAAAATTCAAACGGTTTGTTTTTATTTCGAACTAATTTCTCTAGAAAATCAGAGAACATAGAAATAAATGTGCAGTAATAATTGGTAATGAAAGACAACAATTATTTTTTATCTAAAATTTTGGAAAAAAAAAGATGTCTTTTACAAATTTTTAAAATCTCATAGCGTTCAATATAAATTTCTTCGAATTCCAATGGAAAACATTCAACAAAATAGTTTTTTTTTTTCAATTTAATGTGAACTCATTAAATTCTTGGTAATAGAAAAAGATCTTTTTTTTTTTAGTGGTTTTTTTCCCACAAGTTTTGGCAACTTAATTTTATTATTCTGTACCATAAATAAATATTAAATATATGGTTTTAAGATTAATTTATCTATGTACAGTACTACGTTAGAATTATTACCGGTACTGAAAAATATATGAAATACAGTATAAGAAATGAGATCTATTAAAATAAATCAATACTAATCATTCAATTCGCATTTCGCAACTGTTTTTAAGTTTGATAGGTTGTAAATTGAAAGTGCTGTATCAAAGTTTAAGCCTTTATTTTAAAGATAAAAGCAAAGGTTAAGTTTATAAACAAAATAATGAAGAAGAAATTTTACTCTTTCATTCTGCAAATGCAATTTTGAAATACCGTACTGTAACATGAAAATCTAAAGTGAAAACTAATGAACAGACCTCGAATGTTTCATTATTTGTAGCTCCGCCCACCGGCGCCCATCTTTCACCGCCTCCGTTTTGATAAATGGCTTTTGTGATCGGTTCATCAGCAAATTCAAACGGCTGACCAAACCAGCTGGTAGCCATACTGCGTTCGCATGGAAAGCGCGTAAAAGGCAAGTGGGATGGGTGGTTGAAAGGGGAGGGGGGTGTGGAAGATAAGGGGAAATAGATACAGTATGAGTAGGAGTTGGATGTGAAAACAGCAGCCATTCCGGAAAGTCGGTTATCATCAGTGGAGCGTGGACACCAAGCAACAATAGAAATTGCTTTTTATTTGAAATTCATTCTTTGGATGTCGTCTTTGGTGGTGGGGTGCCGTTTCCCCTTCTCCCAACCCCCCTCTCCACTCACCACCATCGCCACCCTTTTATGCAGACACTACTACGACCGTTTTACGTCCTGCCTTTTTTTCCTTCTTTCTCTACCGACTAAAGTAAAGGCCGAAGAACGTTCTATCCGCTTACCACAACTTACATTCATATTCTTCGTCATTTTTTACATTATTATCTGAAAAACATTAGTTTTCTTTGTTTTTTTTAAAATAAAGCACAATACATGTACTTTTAAAAATAAAATTACCGTAGTAATAGATCATAAAAATACGAATCAACGGTTGCTCAATTATAGTATTTAAGTAAGGAAAAAGTTTCGATGTTTGATAAAAAAATAAAGTTTTGCCAAACTCTATTTGGAGTTCAGCATCTTCAAACGCGGTGTCATCTGAGTTGGTTATGATGCTTAGGTAATTTTAGTATTTTTGATTTTAATCTGGTTTTAGATCAAATTTGGTGTACATAACTATTCACATTTGCGTTTACATTTGCGTCACACACCGTTTTAAAAATGCTGAATATAAGAATTAGCCACGAAAATACATGACATTGTATTCAAATAATTAAGTTCGTTCGCAATTCGATGTAGTAACGGCACTTTCAAAGTTTTCCAATCGCAACAATTTTTTAAAATGAATACAATTGAATCTGCACTTAGTGCATGTAAGTATTAATGTACGAATTTCGCCCCAGGGGCCCAGACGCAATTAAATAGATGCACCCCCATTGACCGCAGTGTCCAATACATAAGTTCGCCATGATTAATCTTAATTGGAAGTTTTAAATTGGTAACACTCCGCATCCCGTACACACCTTCTCCCATAATGCTATGTCGAAAATCAGAGTTAGTTCGCAATTTATAAGAAAACCATATCAGAATATTTTGCCTCAAATATTCCTCTGGTTTAGGTAAATGATATCGGATATAACCTTTGACGTCACAAGTGGAAAAACAAGCAAACACACGACACGCACGCGCACACACGCCAAATGCCACATATAAGTAACCTTATTCTAACAAATTCTCGTGAGTTAAGAACCCTTGCCTCTCCTACCCCCCCCCCCCCCCCATTACACGGACTCAATAAGCTACTCTATACTTTTCTTTAAAAGTACTGTATCTGTGACTTCCCATTTGATTAAAAGTCAGAAATGGAGCTCAAAAAGCAAGTGTTTTAAAACTTTTTTGAAACTTCGGTTGAATAACTCAAAAACTAAAAGAGTTAGAGACTCGTGGGTTGCGTCATCGTGTAGAGGACGTCATTTTACATACCCATGTAAATTTTTATGCAAATCGGATCACTGATTTTCGAGTTATGAGCAGTTAAATTTTTGAAATTTTCTTATTTTGATAGAAACTCAGAAATGGGGTAAAAAAGCAAGTGTGTTAAAAATTCTTTAAAAGTAGATTTTTAGATGTAAAATGAC
>JAQGAZ010003308.1:0-12317 GCA_034692225.1 Polydesmus complanatus
GACTCCTAGCGCGGTGCGTGGCGGGATTTGTTCTCGCCATCTTTCACGCAAATGGACAGTACAGGGCGAGTTTTTGTACTACTGAGGTCCCTTAGGGGTCTTTGTGTTCAGGAGAACCCCCACTAAAAGACAGTGTTGCCAACTTAATCAAAAAAAATTCGTAAACACCGAGCTAGCACCATTAAAGTTACTTTATGGATACGCCTCGTATATTAAAAAACACGTTATAAACCGTGTTGCTTATTTAACTAAATGTACGCATATAATGTTAAGATTATGG
Organism: Polydesmus complanatus; assembly: GCA_034692225.1. Lineage (NCBI taxonomy): Eukaryota > Metazoa > Arthropoda > Diplopoda > Polydesmida > Polydesmidae > Polydesmus > Polydesmus complanatus. Next base: position 281 of record JAQGAZ010003308.1, read on the forward strand.
AGATATGAAACTACACTTAAACGTGCTCTTCGGAGCACAACCGAAGGCTTGTTACAAAAAAGATTTAATTTTAGTGATTATAATTACTGGGGCAGAGACTTGGTCACTGCAGAAACTTACAATGCTCTGCCTAAGCTGTTTAGAGATTTTTTCATTAATTGCGACCAATGTAAAAAATTTAAAGTTACTAATAGGAGATGCCCTCATTCCCGGAAGTTATGGGGAATGGTAGAGCTGCAATCTTTGAGATTTTTCTCTTTTCATGGCGAATAGTTAATTACTTTGATTTTGACTGTTAATTTTTGTGTTTTGATGTAAGTTTGTTGACTTGTTTATTTACCTGAACCGTTATTGCGACTGTTGTTTTGTTTGAGCAGGGAGGAACTTATTTATATACTATTCTCGTTTTTTCTGCATCTTTTGATGTTTTGTTGATGTATATCTTTTGTTATTAGGGTGTTAATTGCTCTTGCGAGCCCCATTTATATTGTTATTAATCAAGACATCGTAGTCTTTTGACCCCATTTTGTCCCGTAGGGATGTCAAGTTACAAATAAAAAAAAAAACTCCATAAAATAATATCTACACTTTATTTTCTTTTAAAAAAACTTTGAAAATGCATTTTTAAATAAATTAATTATAACATGCAATTCATTTTCTTTTTATAGGAACAAATGAAAATTTTAAACACACTAATCATTCGCCTGAAAAGTTGATTTTATAAAGATACAAACTTTGCTAAAATCACAAATGATATTATGATTGAGATGTGATCCAAAATATACGCACAAAATATTACTCGTAGTCGTATAAAATAAAAATAGTAACCAAAACATGATGCAACTAACAATTCATTAGTTATTGAAACCAAATTGTTTTTGCTTGTTTATTGATGCTTCAATGAGGAGATGCTAGAAAGAAACAGACATAAAATAAATAGCAATAATCAAACACTATTTTCAAATTTAAAGACATACTGTATCAATCAAAAACATCTGATTTTAGCAAACTTTTAAAGTGGTGGCAATTGAAAGGGCATACCCTGCAGGCCTTTGTCAGGGCGCCCCTGTGTGAGCTTGGTGTGAACTAGCCAGATAATAGCTCATGATAGTGATTACTTAGTCGACTGGGTGCACTCTGCAGAGGAGGTTCACCCTCCCTGCAATCCATTGCCACAACTCATCATTAATAAAGACCACCCATATATAGGCCCCCTCTGAGCTTCTATTTGGATTTTGGTTCTAAATAAAAGTCCAGGAGCATTTATTTAGGGATAAAAAAATTGCCCTTTCCAGAGCGTTTTAATAATTTTCCAAATATATGCCCTTCTGGGGCCTTTATTTAGAAACTTTTTACGGCACTCTAAACATTAACAGAGATGTTATCTACACAAGAGCACATGGTTGCATGTTTACAGTGTTTAGCTTTGAAAGTGGATGTTCAAAAATCTACCAGCACCAGTGATAAAAGATGTTATACAGTAGAGGAAAAGCTACAGTGTGTGAGATTACTGAAAGCAGGAGATAGTCAATACTTGGTTAAAAAAAACTGGCATTGATAGAAAACATTTACGACATTGGTTGAAAAGTGGTTGTTAAAAATGATTAAAAAATGTGGCATAAAAAGATTGAAGGGTAGAGGAAGAAAGGCATTCTATTTTGAAATTCAAAAAAAAATATTTGAGTTTTTTAAGAATGAAAGAAATAACAGGTCAGTTACATATAAGACTTTGCAAACCTACATTTTTTTCCCAGAACTTGGATTACAAATTCCCCCTAACTTTAAAGTAAGCAACAAGTTCTTATTAGGATGGACTAGGAGGCATCAAATTAGCTCTCTTATAATAACTCATCATGGTCAAGTAGATAATTGGGACAAAAAGGAAATGCAGGAACAAGTCAAGCAATATTTAATTCAAGTAAATAATGCTACAACACAAATAACAAGTGACCAAATTTTAATTAAGGGTGAAACACATTGTTACTTTAACATGATGAGAGATTGCACTCTTCACTTCATTTAAAGCAAAAATGTTGATGGTGCTGATACAGGATTCAGAAAAAATAGATACATTGTCTATTTGACCATATGTTTGGATGGACACATTCTTTCACCATTGATTATTTTTTGTGGCTTGAAGACAATTTCAAAAATACAAATCCCCAGTGGTAAAGCAGTTATTACTGTGAGCAAAAGTGAATCAATGGATACCAATATACTGAAAACATGAATGGATACTGTTTTCTTTGAGAGGACCATATTTTAGTAACACTCAATCTGTAATTATTTAAGATTCTTATAGGATATGATTCTTATTTAAGATTTTTTATTTCTTATTTCAATATGGTTTAACTGCAATAATAATTACAGGAAAAATGACCCAATACACATAGCCCCTAGATGTTGCCAGAAATTTCAGTTTCAAAGCTGCTATGAGATACAAATGGTAGGGAGACTTGGTTAAGAGGAGAAACTGCGGAATTTACTCCAAAAGGATATAGAAAAAAGCCATCTTATCAAAAGGTTATATATTTTAATTAATTTTTATGTATAACCAAAAAAATCAATTTGTATATAATTAATTTATATACACTGTGGTCACCAAAAAAAAAACATTCTATACTGCACGTGTTCAATAAAACGTACCCAACTGAATTTATATTAAGAACTTTTAATAATCAAAATATTTAAATAACACATGTACTAAATAATTGTTACAATTTGTGTTCAAAATGTCTCCTGTTAGCCTCAACACGAGCAGCAAAATGAGCTCGCCACTCGCTAGTTTGTCCTCTTCAGTGAAAGCCATTTTATTAATAATTACGTCATTCTGATGTTAATTTTTACTTGCAATGGGTTTTAAAAAGTGTAAAATAGTTGCTATTATAGTTTAGAATAAAATAGTTTTAGTGTCGGTGCCATTTAATATTTGTTTTATTAGCCAATGCAGCCTGAACGCTTTATTTAACACGTGTGGTATTGAAAGTTTTTTTTGTGAACACGGTGTAGATGAAATTAGACCTGTGTCAGGGGAAGTTATATTTGGAACAGTAGCTAGAAATAAAATAAAACCATTTTCAATTGCTTCATTTGAGTTATCTGATGGAGATAATGTTTGGTTAGTTGATGTTTTTGTGGCAGAATATTTGCTGCATGATTTAATAATTGGTAGTAATTTTTTTTACATACCTATGGTGTCATTTGTAACCGGGAAAATAATACACTTTGTCTTTATATGTTGGATAAAAAGAAAAAAGCAAATTGGTTATCACAAGACTATAGAATGGATATAATGAAATATCCAAATCACAATTGTGTTAATGTAGATTATGACGAGGATTGTGATGGATCTTACTTTAATTATGATTATGAGAATAATATTTCACTAATAGAATTAAATTATGCTTACCAAGGTTGTATGGATGATTTCGAAGATGCTAATGAATTCAGTATTAATAACTTATTCCAAGTTGACTCTAAAGAAAATGAAAATTTAATGGTTAAAGATAGTGGAAATTTTCAATTGCGATTTAGTAATGAACCATGAATAACCAATAATATACCTTTCTTTAATGATGAAATAATTCCGGAATTTGAAAGCATTTGCAATACCAATGTTATACCTGAACCTGTATCTGAGAAAGATGTTGATTAATAACGAGCCTATTAATTTTATCATGTCATTAATATGGGTAATAGTTAACCAATGGTAAAAAAATGCTAAAATTTATAGTAAACATAAAAATCAGGAGGCACTGACTTTAATAAACAAATATCTAGACCGGGGAATAATTAAGATGTCAGAATTCTCGTGGCATGCTCCAGTAGTATTAGTTAAAAAGGAAGATGGCACAAAGCAATTATGTATCGATTATAGAGCATTAAATTCGATAATTAAAAAGGATGCTTACCCTATGCCACAATTTGATGATGAAATTTTTCAGTTATCAGGTCAATCATTTTTTAGTTTACTTTATTTTCAGGAGGGTTATCATCAGATGGTAATTTCTCCCGATGATCAGGAAAAAATAGCTTTTAAGTATGGTACAGGATTATGGCAGTGAGTTTGTATGCCTTTAGGGTTGTTGAATGCGCCAGCATCATTCCAACACATGATAAATTGAATATTAGGTATGCTGAAAAGGACAATTTGTACAGCGTACATTGATGACACATTAGTACATGCTAAACATTTTCAGAAAATGATAGACTTACCATAATTTTTGAAGCATTGTAACGTTCTAATTGCAAATTGAGTTTGAAAAAATGTACATTTGGGGCTAGTAAAGTTAAATATTTAGGACATATAGTTTCTGAAGAGGGTACTCAGCCAGATCCTGAAGAAATAACGATTCAAAATTGGCAAACACCAACAAATGTTAAAGAAATGCAACAATTTTTAGGGTTCACATCTTATTATAGACGTTATAAATAATTTTTCGAATGTAATAAATATACCTTTTGTTGCGTCATATTAGAAACAATGGTAAAATTACACTAACAGATGATGATGTTCAAACATTTAAAGATCTAAAGTGTAAATTTATATCAGCTCCAATTTTGGGGGTATACTAGTGTTGTTTACAGACGCTTCAAATAATGGTTTAGGTAGCATATTAGCACAAGGTAGTCTTGACATATGCATCAAGAGCTTTGTCACTGCCTGAAAGGAATTTTAGCACAACAGATAAAGAATGTTTAGTGGTTGTTTGGGTGACTAAAAATGTAAGACCATATTTAGTTGGTAAACCATTCTTGTTAGTTACTGACCATTCTACTTTGAAAACAAGGAAGCATAGAGTAGATTGGGTCATTGGGTAATGCAATTACAAGAGTTCAAATTTAAAATACAACACAGACTTGGAACTAAAATACAGCATATTGATGCACTTTCACGATTAAATCATATTGACCACAATTATGCTGCTGAAAAAGAAATTCCACATTTAGTAGTAGCTGAAGGAGCAGTGTGCAATATCAATTTAATAACAACAGCAAGCTTAATTAAAACTTTACCTGAACATCAGGAAAATCAGTTTTGTAAGATATAATTTCCAAAATAAAGCAATTAAAAAGCTTACATTGCCTTCAGAGAAATGATCCTTAAATATATTGATGAGAGTGATTAATAGAAATAATCTAGAATATGATGTACCTGTGATTCCTCAATCTATGGTACTTGATGTATTAATGGACATTCATGATGATATTGCATCTGGTCATCAGCAGTTTTATAAAATGTATGAAAGGACAATTGTGAAATACTGGTAACCTAAAATGGTTGAAAGTATCAAATTATACATAATAAAATGCCCGCTATGCGCGCCTTTTCAACCAATGTTACCTGCTAAACAAGCTGATATGGAACGACTGGTAGTTAATGATTTATTGGAAATGATTGGCATTGATTTTATAGGTCCATTGCGTGTATTTACAAATGGAAATACAGTAAACACATTTTTGTTATAACAGATTATTATACACGATATGTGATAACCGCTGCAACAACAGACCAAAAAGCAGCTACAGTAGCACAAATCTTATTAAATAAGGTAATATGTAAATATGGTGCTCCGCTTCATTTACTATCAGATTGGGGTACTAATTTTTTTCAGTGAATTAATTGAGGTTTTGTTAGTGGAATTTCGAATAATACATTACCGTACAGCTTCTTACCATCCACAACGTAATGGTTTGACAAGAGTAAATCATACATTAATGTCAATGTTACAGAAATATTGCGCAAACGATAATGACAATTGGGAAATTTACTTAACAATGATTACTTTAGTGTACAACACATCTGTTCATTCCATTACTTCATTTACACCATATTTCTTAGTGCATGGTTGCGAGATTAATGAGTACCTTTGCTCCTAAATAATAGAAGGTATCCATTGACATGGTAATTTACAATTATTAAGAGAAGAAGCTAAAATAAAAACAATTGAAAATCATATTAAGGAAGCATCCTAAAGAAAAAATAAATTTAAACACTTACTTAAATATAAAGTAGGAGATGTAGTTTCGGTATATTGAGCACATGTGAAGAAAGATAAAGTAGCAAAACTTGAACCAACATATAAAGATATAGGAAGGATTGTTAAGTATATTGATCATAACTCATGTAGTTTTAAAATCCAATAAAATTGAATATATAGAAACTGGAAAAAACTTATGATTATTACGAGATTATAAAAAACATGAGTACACAAACCCACCGAGTATGCTAAATCTTACAATTCCAACATGGCAACAGTTTCTTGAAATTATCACACCTTAAATACATATAGTTGTGAGTACAAATGTGGATTTGATGACATACATTCATTTATGATTAGTTGTCACAATCAACCCTGTAAAAAATAATATCACTCTACATGCATATACTATAGGGATGAAATCAATAACGATTACAAACAAAATAAATCTATATGGTTGTGCGAAGAGTGCCACAGAATTGGTAAAAAAAATGTAGTCCTGAAAGAATATAAAACAATTCTGGGTGGAAAATTGCCTAAAAGAAAAAAGAAAAATTGTTCATTGGCATTCTCTGATTGGTTGTTGAGAAAGTTAACGGTTTTTCTGAATTTTCCTGCTATTTTGAAAGCATATAAAAAGCCAAGATGATGAGTGAGATGTGTTTTTCTAAAGGCATGTTATTGGAAAGATACTTTTATATACCTCATCCAGTATTTACCAGTGAATTTTATAGGCAGAGTCCACCAAGTGTTTGTGAGTACTGCGGCAGTTATAATTATTTTGTTCATTGTTGCAAGATTCTAAAAAGAAAAAAATCAAAATTTTTAAAATTAGACATTAATAACAATAGTCATATAGTATTTGGAAAGAGTAAACGAGTTAAGATATCATAGCACTAAGCATTTAGACCATCTAGTTCGAAAGCCCGATTAGAAATATTTTAATTTGATTCATCAAAGTAATTTGTCAGAGCTTCAATTGAAAAATCAATTTGTGGTGGTTTGCATGGGACAAGGAAGTTAGCTAAACTGGAGGCTGGGTGCTTTAAAGAGCTACAAGCAAAAGGCGTTTCTAGATATTTATATAAGATTTTGGAAAAAGGTAAATGCTGAACTCGCCAAGCTAAAAGGGGATTATACAAAGCTGTTGCTAAGCACCACAGAAGCAAATGACAAGTAGCCACTTGTCAATAGTTGATATAAATAGGTTACTTACAAGAGGTTAGTTAGTTCTTTTATTTCCATTTAATGGTAGTTTCTTTTGTGTCCAATTGCCATTTTTATACTTACAGAAATCGGCACACAAAAAAAAAATAGATTTAGTTCAGGTTATGTATAGATATATACTTAATTGTCTCGATCATTTGTTTTACATTCCAAATCTAGTATTTTTGGAAAGCATAAATGAGGATAGCTTGAGCTGTTTTTTCTGCATGAGTCCAGAGCATCCAACGCAATGTTGCTATAATTTGAAAATTTTTAAAATGATTAACTTTGGCTTTCAACTACAAAATTCTTTTCAAGTCATGATATTTACTTATTTTACTAAAAACGAGATTTTAATTGCAAATTTAGATTTAAGTAATCAAAATATTTTACATTTGATTAATGAGCAAAATTATTTTAAAACGGAATTGGAATTTTACAATGATTACAATGTGTATGGCTACCATGCATTACAATGGTCATTAATTGATTGTTTCATTTATTTAGAGCACTACAATTTATTTTGTTACTTTTTGTTTGAGCAAAATGACGGCTAACAATTTTTTAGATAGGCAAGATTAAGGATTTTAGAAATTTTAATTTCATGATGGAGAAGGGTATTGAATATGTAGAAACATTTCCTTGTAGATATTGTTTTTCTCCACAGCACGAGATTCAAAATTGTAGTATGTTGAAAGAAACGCGATTTTAGACTGATATGGCTAGTCGATACTCTGAAAAGGAGAAAACAGTACAAGAGGAGTTGAAATATGCGCGCACATGTCTTTCCAATCATTATAATTTTTCGATTTTTTTTAAAAAAATAAAAAATGCGGTAATGCGTATGCGTAATGCGTGCCGTAATGCGGCACCAATTTTTTTAACCCCTCTGCATAGAAGTTTGCATCCTTGGATTTAAAAAAATAAAAAAATAAAAAATTTAATGAAAAAAAACATCGAAAAAAATTTAGATTGGATGGAAATTTTTTTGCAAAGGTTTCATTTGGGCGGTTGTTTCGAAACTAGAATAGTTGGGAAAATTATACAACTAACAGAAGTCATTGGACTCATCAAGGAAGGATTGATTTACAACAGTGACAGATGAAATTAAAAATTTTGGAAATGGAGAAAGACAAATGAAGCTAATGATCTGGCAAACAAGGCTTTGGTTTACACTATAAGAGGTATGAAGATTAAATAAAAACAGCCTATTGGGTATTTTTTAGTGAAGGATGGAATGACAGGCTGTCATAAAATAATTGCTGAAGGAAGCATGTGCAAAAAATTTGGGAGCAGAACATTCCAAAGTTAGTGATTTGCAACCTGGGTTTGAACAATCAAGTTTAGAAGAATTTACTTGGAATAACTTTTAAGAAATATTTTTTGACAACCAAAAAATTCATCTAAAAAGCAAAACTACATTTCAACATGTGTACTTCAAGTATAACCCATCTCACTTTATAAAATGTGTTCGAAATATACTTAAAAAAATATGATATTCAACATGAGAACCAGCAAATAGCAAAATGGGATTATATTGTTTCATTTTATTCAACTGACCAGCTGCAAACTTTGGCTTTCATAATTGTTTTTTTTTTAACATTACAAATCTGCAGTTGTTCGATGCCCATGAATAGGAGCACAATTATTTGGTTATAGATGTCACTGATATTATTACCACCAGTTTAGTTAGACATTTTCTAGATATGAAACATTTGAAGAAATGCCACCCCTCAAAAAATTTATGGGTTACATTCCAGGGACAAATGAAACATGACATGTACTGTCAGTGGCATGTGCTGTCAATGGCACTGGGGTATAACATATTCACTAAAAAATTCCATTTTAAATTTAAAAATTTAATTTAAAAATTACTATTTCTAGATATTTCTCAAGAGAATGTCACCAGATATGCAAAATAAACACTTTGATTAGGTGAATTTTACCTTGAGAACCAGGATAACCTGTACAATGAATACACCCACATTCACAGACATATACAGTTTTGGTTCTAGGCATTGAGCATTGTAAGTCATAGTTTAATGTACACCCATACTATATAATATGGCCTTTCAATATATGGCTTTTCGCTATAACAACCTTTATTAATTAGCACTCATTTTTGATTTATGGCCTAAAATTTCGATATATGGTCAAGAATTTTCTATAAAAAAAATGATTAAAATTTTTTTTTGTGTTCATTTTTAAAGAAATACTCACATAGTCATGCAAATGACTAAGTGAGTGTAAGTGAATCCTAGGCCCCAGTAGTATAAAATGAATAATTTTAAATACTGGCTTTTTGCTTTTTGGCCTACCTTCCTGGAACTGATCTAGGCCATATATCGAGGTATGGGTGTATAATACCGGGTGTTTCTAAATGAATATTGGTATTTCACGATGCTATATTTTTTTAATTAAATGCAATAAACACATCAAACCAAAACAAATATTTTCTATATATGCTCAATTTTTATTACCTGTTTTAAAAATTTTTGATTTAGCTCCACTCTGCCACATAGGCCACAAAAATGTGAAAAGTTAATTTCTCATAGGCGCGTTTCAGCATAATCACAATCCACTGAGTTGATGGTTGTTGTCAGTAATATTTGAAAGAGGAGTTTTCTGTTTGAAATGGCTGTCACAGAAAGTCAGTAAATGTTCCATTTTCTTTAAAAAATTATTAAATATGTTAACCTTCAAAAAAAATGGCGAGTCCTCAGCAAAAGGCCTTCTGCATTATTGAGTTTGCCAAAACAAATTCGGTTGTTAAGAGTTCAGAGTTCTTTTCAAAGGCGATTCAAAATGGTTTCACCTTGTGATAATATTAGAATGTGGTTTAGACAGTTTCAGAAAAAAGGATGTTTGTGCAAAAGAAAAAGTTCAGGAAGAACACACACTACCAAAGAACTAACAAGAATTCGTTTGGCTTTTCCGGCAAGCCCAAGAAAGTCCATAAGGCGAGCTAGTAGGGAGCTTGTAATGGCTTCCTCCACTATCTAGAAAAATTTATAAAGATAATGAGACATCTACTGTCCTCCTGTGACAGCCATTTAAAATTAAAAAAACAAATTTTACTGACAAAAACCATCAACTCAGTGGATCGTGATTATGCTGAAACATGCCTATGAGAAATTAACTTTTCACATTTTTGTGGCCTTTGTGGCAGAGTGGGGCCACATCAAAAATTTATAAAACAGGTAATAAAACTTGAGCGTATATAGAAAACATTTGTTTTGGTTTGAGGTGTTTATTGCATTTAATTAAAATAATATAGCATCATGAAATACCAATATTCATTTATAAACACCTGGTATTTTAGATAAGGTTACTATCAGATCATCATTACAAATGAAAATGACAAACAAATACCTTGCATAAGATCAAATCAAAATTTGCAATGTATCTATTATTAGAGATGGTATTTCTCTGTGGAAAATGATTTCGGAATTAAATGAGTAATGACCTATGGTCCTATTCTCATCTTTGCTTGAGCTATAATTTTAGTTGGTATTTTTTGACCTGTAAACATTGCTCCTAACAAGGGAAGGTTTTTTAATTTAACTGCCATCTTTTCTCCAAATAATGACAATTTGTATTTGTCCATCTTTGACTGGAATGTTTCTAACATCTTTACTGCCTCATTAACAGCAGTATTATCAGCAGAAGTTAAAGCCACTTTACATTTTTTAAAGTTTTTTGTGAGAAGTAAATTTATTTTAGACAGTGTGGCAATGCTTGCAGTAACATCAACCCCAACAGCGTTTATAACCAATTGTTGAAATTATGCAGAAATTATTTTAATTTTTAAATGCAAATTTATGTAAAAGTGAAAAGCCTCAAGCATTTATCACTCCTTAATTATTTCCTTTTGTTTAAAGTGAAAATTGTGAAATCAGGATTCACTATGTCTTTTGTTAAAAACCTGTACAAACTGGATAATATTTAATCCTTTAATTGCTGTAATTTTGTGCAATATGTTTTCCCTGTTTTTCCTCCCCATTGTTCGAATTTCATATAAATAGAGCTGATTTCTTGTAGAGAAATCAGAGCAAAACTGAAAGTTGTGGAGAAAGGTTCTCCAAGCTGTTATCTGTAAATTAAAAGTTTTTGTTTCTCAAACCTTGGGTTGTGAGGCTCAATTTACTCATAAAATCAACAGTGGTAGCAGTTAGCGTGGTTGGAGCCACAGGACAACCAAGGAGGAGATTGCCATCAGCCAGCAAGCATCAACAAATTGATTGAGATTTCACCAAACGCTATCTGTTAGATAAGCTGTCGGAGTTGTCTCATCAATTCAGCAGAGCAGATCTCCAAAGGAAGAAAACAACAAATTGATTAAGATTTCACCAAACGCTATCTTTTAGATAAGCTGTCGGAGCTATCTTATCAATTCAGCAGAGAGGAGTCTCCATAGCAAAATAGAGGAGTCTCTATAGCAAAGTAGAAGAGTCTCTATAGCAAAATAGAAGAGTCTCCATAACAAAATAGAAGAGTCTCCAAACCAAATCAGAGAGTCGCCAGGAAGTGGTGGATCGCCAAAACAGAGAGTCACCAAAAAGCGGTGGATCGCCAAAACAGAGAGTCGCCAGAAAGCGGTGGATCGCCAAATCAGAGATCGCCAAATAGCGGTGGATCGCCAAACCAGAGATCACCAAACAGCGGTGGATCGCCAAACCAGAGATTGCCAAACCTGAGATCGCCAAACCAAAGATCGCCAAAAGTGGATCTTTTCACCAAATAAGATCGCCGAATAGAAAAGTCTCCAAAGGAAAAACAGCAAGGGGGAGAAGTCCATCCAAAGAAAAATGACAACAGAAGTAAGGTCAAGCATTAGAGACTTCGTGATA
>JAQGAZ010003309.1:0-12310 GCA_034692225.1 Polydesmus complanatus
ATTGTCTTACTTTTAAGAAAAAAAATATCATTGCGTTAAGGTTTATAACAAAAAATTTTGATTTTTAAAATACATATACAGTTAAAAGTATTCAAAAAAATATTAAAATTTAAGAAATTTACTCCAAAATATCTAAAGCGTCATTTTCTCCTGCCCACATCTTTCAGGGAGAAAGGGCGAGTTAAACATTCCGATAATTCAATCGCTCTTACGATTTGCATAAAGGACCATGCGAGACAGTTCCAAGCGGAAATGCGACCTACTTAACCCCAAGCATCGCCAAAGTTAAAATATTATATTAATTTTAATCTTTAACTCATCTCTTTCCCCACCCAAAAAAATAATTTTTTCGAACCCCCTCTGCGATTTAATAACAAACCAACCAATAACGAAAAAAAAATCATCTATACCCTCAAACACAACAAAATATTCAAAAATAAAACGCTTGAAAAAACATAAAATTTCTCAAAATTAAAATGCAGCAGTACTGTTGATGTTAGTGATAACGACCTCGGATATAACGTCGCTTTTGGAACTTTTTTTTTTAAATTTGTTATTGGACGGCCGTTTCAGCCAAATTCCTTGCCGTAGCACACGCACCGTATTGAAGGAATCCATTTGTCGGACTCTCCATTGTTATAGGGATCTGACAGGTTGTTTTACCGAGTTCTATTAGGTACATTCGTTAACAATTATTACTACTAACGCAAAAATTTCATACTTATAAAGTTTATAACTCTTTTACATTTTAGGTTGTGAATGGGAAAAGATCACATTGATTACACACCTGATGACTTTGTAAGTGCTAATTGCAAAATTATTACTGTATTGTTTTCACTCACCTTTTAACTTCAGATCTGTTCGGCGTAATTATTTCTTTTAATCCTAGTCGTCGTTGAATGACACTGTTAATCCTCGTTAAATCCAACATTTTTAAGTATTTGAGCACCACAAAAGACATTAAAAAAAAACTATAATATTTTTATCAAATTGCAATACAATGTAATTATAAAAAAAATGCCGGTAGTAATAAAATGCGATTTAAAAAAAAATTAGATTTATGAAAAAAGATAAGATTTATAAAACAGATTTAAAAATTTATGAGATTTACCTGAGAAAATCTCTCTGAAACGTCATCACTCGTGACGTCACACCATCTCGAGCGTCACCGACTGTCTCGCCACAAATCGCATCTTCCAGAGAGAGAGAGATCGAGAAAGATTCGCATCAATTATTAACCTCTTCCAAATTCCAATAAATCAATCGCTCTTACTATATTTGCATATAGGACCATGTGGGGCAGTTCCAAGCGGAAATGCGAACTACTCGACCCTAAAGACCTCGAAGGCCAAAGTATTTTTTATCTCAAACGCTTTCTCTCCATTTTCTCAAAAACCAAAGAAAAAAAAAATGCATATTCTATAATGACATTTATTTTTTTTTAGGTCGACGAAAGAAAGAGACCCGGACGATCAAGATGGGTTGGGGCTTAGTGATGGACACCGGCCTCAAGGTAATTCGTTCGAACCAAGGGGGAGGCCCGGCGCATAATTTCAGCGTTAGTAAACAATGCACCAAAGCCGATTTGATAGCAATGGGCAAGCATATTTTCTTCCCCAACCAACGCTCCACCATCGGCCACGAAAGCGAATTTACTTTCGATATCCAGCTCGGCCGCGGAATAAGTATGGGCGATGACGACACTTTAGAATCTTTTTTTGTAGCCAGCAAGAACTTGTATCTGAGGTTGTACCTGGCTTGCACCAAACTCGGCGATCTGCCCCGCTTCATCAACAGTTGCGAAGACCGGATGAACTTGATCAACGACGAGTACGAAACCGACGCGATGCAACGAGAAAGCGTCTCCAACGACGCCGTCTACTTGTATAAAGAGATCAGAGTTAAAAGTCTGTCCGTTTTCGACGATTTGTTAGCCGAATTTTCCAACGAATTCTGGCTGGATTGCGATTACAACTTCGTGTACGTGAACGTGGTGGTGGAATTATCCAACGGCGAAACTGTGGTGAACGAAGAGAAGGAAACGACGTTTAAAAAATGTTTGACGGGTTTTTGGAAAGAGTTTTACGCGCTCTGCACCGTCGGCTCCAAGTTTAAAGTACCCAGGTTGCGTCACGATTTCGGCGAGTTGCGTTGGTTGTCTATCGCCAAGATTTTAGCTATCGGTTGGGTGAAAATGCGATACTTCCCCATCTTACTCTCACCTCCTTTTATCAACGCTTGTCTTCAACAAGAACCTATAGCCGACTTGACGGAACCGTTCCTACTCTATCTTCATCCTGCGGATAGTAAAATTATTAGCCAAGCTTTGAACGATTTCGAAAATGTGGAAAAGACCGAGTTGACTCGCATCTTTTCCGACATGAACGTTAAAATCGAAACGACGGCGATCACGAAATACAATTTATCTCAAATTATTCAGGAGGTAGCCCACTTGATCCATTTTCAACAACCCGCTTTCATCATTAATTGTTGGGTGGCCGAGTTGAGGAACGTGGCGATGGAAATTACTCAGGAATGCCTGCAAGAAATTTATCGAAATTTGGTACCCAATTCGGATAAACTCATCTCGGTTCTACGATTCGAGCAGATAAATTCCGGCCGGCACGAATCGGCTTGCGGCTTTTTAAGACGGTACTTGAGAGATTCCGACTCGGATAATCTTTCGAAATTCCTACAACTTCTCACCGGCTCCGATATGTTGACGGTGGATGAAATTTATATTTCGTTTTCCGATAATCCGGGCTTCTCCAAACCTACTACAGCTTCCGTAGATACCATCGAACCCGATCTCATAGTTTCCACCTGTTACGATAACTACGACGAATTTAAAAATGAGTTGAATGATGTTATAAGTCGAGTGTAATTATTCACGATGGGTTCCAAAAATGACCAAAAAATTTTTATGTAAATAGAAGTGTTAGTCTTTTTTTTTTTTTTTATTTATAAACAATACTGTGTACGAAGGGAATTAAAATATAAAATTTCAAATTCTCACACACGATATGTTTTGTTTCTCTAACAAGTAGAATGCCTTTCTATCAGTTCCGATTGAACTTTTTCATCGTTTTCGATGCTTTTTTTGATCCCTAATAATGTTACGGCTCCCGTACCCGCAGACTGACGTTTCCAGACACCACTTTCTGCCTGTCCGTCTATTAACAGTTTGAAAATAGCACTTTTTATTTTTTTTAAAAAAATACCTTTATTTTTCTTTAAAAAAAAAAATACTTCAGATATTTATTTACCGTCTTCTAATTTTGATTCTTTGGTTTCCGAAGGTTTTAACATGCTTTCGAATTCTTGAGATTCTGGAACAGTAACCATTGGTGGCGGCTAGAATATTTAAAATCACACATTTTCAAATTCGTAAATTCTCAAATTTAATCTCCCAATTAATTTCTAACCTTGTCTTTAACTAATCGAATGCAAAACATGAGCAACGCGCCGACTATGGGTGGTACTCCAGCAGCTACGAACGCTAATTTGTAATTCTTTCCTAAATGATCGTACATCCAGCCTGAAATTTGAAATAAATTTTTTCTTTAAAAACTTTAGACGTTAATTTAATTAAAAACTAGAATTCTATAATTTACCAGCGATAGGAGGTCCTAATGTTAAAGGTACTGAACATATTCCCAGTAGAAAGCCGATAGCTTGAGAAGCTTGCTTCGGTCCGACAATATCGAAAGCGATGGGACCCAATAACGTGATGAAACAGCCGTCAAATACGCCCATACCCAAACAGATAACGATTAAAATCCAATAAGCGTTGGCCAGTGATATTAACATGGTTAAAACACCAATCGCAAAAAATGATAACTACAAATATTAAAATTAAAAAAAAAAAAATTAGAAAACAATTCCATGATTATAAATTACAAAATAGTTCTTGGTTTTTTTCTATGAAAGTTGAATAATATAGTAGATACAAAATGTAATACTGTATAATCATTCAAAATCATGTGCCACTTATTTATGCATGTAAATGTGGAAAGAGTGAAATTAATTAGTTAAAAAACAATACATTTTCATCTTAAGCAAACCACAGTAACAAATTGTTGCACAAGAAACACCAACAAACCGTTTTTGGAGAAAAGCCAAACTGGTGTTGTCGATCTTTCAATAATTTACAAATACTTCCTCAAACTCCCCGTTTCTCTTATACTATATATTATAGACTTTGACCTTTGTAATAATAAACAATTTCGAATCTAAATGGCAAATAAACGTTACGGAAGTTTGCTACTTGAGTTGGAATCAAGTTCAGATAAAATAAATGATTGCAACCGCACATAACATGCGCCCCAAAACATAACCAGTGCATTGATATGTCAAATCTTACATACATAATGTATTATTTCACTGTATAGCTTACTTTAATTTTATAAACTTAATTCTATCGCATCAAATAAAGTGACGGAGAAAAAAAAAATGACCACAAGTGATTCACCTGTTGCAATAAAATTCGATTAATTCCGGGAACATCAGCTATGAATCCCGACATAATACGTCCACCGATGGAAGCAGCTCCTATGCAAATGATGAGCAAACCACCTTCATATTCAGGAAGAATATCTTTACAATGTTTCACCTACAATAAAACAAAAACTTATTATAAATATTCGCACTTTTCAATAATTTATTTTTTTTAAAAAAAGAGAAAAGTTTACCAAATGTACGTAAGGCACGAAATAACCGAATAAACAAACTGGGAAGGAGATAGCCCACACTAAATACTTCTTATTCTTCCAAATGGAGCAATCAAAAACTTTGGAATTGCACAACCCTTCCTTTCTTCTTCCTAATTCAACCGGCGCCGACAGCTTCGTGTTTAAAATCGGGCGAAAAGCCAACCCGCATATCAAAACCGGCGCTACCTTAATCAATACCATACCGTAGGTAACGGCGAGACCGAACTGACTGAAATAAAATTTGAGAAGAAGCGGCAACGCCATGGTAGAAATGCTGCTGCCGGCAGCTACTATCCCGTTAACCAGACTGAGACGCCTCTTAAAATAATGTCCGAGAATGACTAAAGAGGGTGTGTAAGTCAACGAAGCTCCGGCACCGAACAACACGCCATGACTTAGGTAGAGCAACTCTAACGAATTGGCGAAGGCGCTGAGACTGATACCAGCTACGCTGAGAACTGCTCCAATAAAAAATGTTTTTTGGATCCCGAAAAGGTTGGTCAAAATCGCCGCCACCGGGGACAACAGAAACGTCGTTCCGATACATAACGAACCAACTAGAGCTGGAAAAAGAAAAAAAAAATAATGATAACATTAATAAGACATCTCTGGTAAAAAGGTACAATAATTAATTTTAACGTGTGATAATCAACAAGTGCATAAAACAGTCCAAACAGAGGCGTTACAGAGATCATTATTTTGATTAGACCAAGAGAAAAAAAAAAAGTTGGACGGCACCGAAATCGAATTTTTTCAGCACGAGGGCTGCTCTTCCAATTTTCAAGTTTAAAAAATGACTTGCTGTTTATACTACTCCTGGAGTCCTGGTTGACTGTTTTGCACCTTACAATAAGGAATGAACTCTTAAATTTTTAAAACCCTCCCGCCGTTCTCCCTCGATCCTTGGTTCCCTACCGGTAGCTGTTCAATCCATCGAAAATTGGCGAAGACTTTCATAGTTTACTGAAATAAAACTGCGGCAAAAGGGCATAATAATTAATTTTAAGGTAGACATCTACCTCATCAATTAGTATAAGCTTATTCCAACCAATTTTTGTGAAGCAAAATAATAACAGGGAAATTACAATTATTCTTCTAACGACGTGACGTCAATGTTTACATGGAAGCCAACCACGTGGTGTATAGCTTAAGCACTTCACACGTTATAGCTATACACACGTAGATTAATAGATTAGTTAAGAAAGAAAAGAACCTCGAAAATTTAATTTCAGCACTCTGTGAAAAGTCGTCCTTGCTTATTCAAAAACTTTGTTTGATTAATTGATCGATCGATGAAATTAATCCCCTTAAGCAGATTGTTATCGGCTGCTGTTCACGTTGCATAAAAATAATGTGTTAAATCTCTCCGGCGAGTTATAAATTATTAATACAATTACTTTAATAAATAATTATTTTTTTTTGTTCCTTACACAGTTTAAAAGAATCTTCTCCTTTAAATAGAGCTTCGTAGAAAACGTAAAAAACTCCCGCGTTGTTGATGATTCCGAAAAGAGCTCCGTTCGTCCAGAAGGCGGCTAAACAGACCAACCAGGCTCGCAGTCCGCCGTCGGGAGGGACTTGCTCGGCGGCAGCGGCGGACGAAGACTCCCCGTTCTGCTGTCGTTCGACGATCTTAGGATTGGTTGGCGAAGAAACGCGCAACGCTTCAGTATCCCCGGCCATATTTTTTTTTATTCGTTCAAAACGAATTTAACGTCTTCTTTCATCCATCATGATGGAGTTTGTAAATGTTTAAGTGTTTCATCACTTTTCAAGGATGTTATCGAGATCGATCTCAACGCGTGAGAACTTTGAGCGCAGCGCCATCTATCTGCATATCTGATTTTTTAGGTAAACGAACTTTAGCAGTTGAAAAAGCTATTTAAAAAAGAATATTCGCTATCGTAGCGACCCTAGCAACGAATGATAAAATTGTTTCGATTCAGAGTAAAGCGTTTACAAGCTAAACGTTGACAGCCAAAGCGTTTACCGACAAATAAATCACGATAAATTTTTATGCATGAATCATTTGTCGTGAACACTTTAGAGATGACCAATATGCCAGCACGCTCTTATCTCATCCTCCGGATGCTGGACGTTAGATAATTATAAAGTAATCATTTAATATTATAAAAAATAATATTAGTATTATCAATCTAAGTTTTTTTTATCAAAATAAAAATGGTTAATTAGTTCTATTAAAAATTTGCGAGGTCAAAAATCAAAAGTTTGTTAATGTTTGGAATGAACTTGGTTGACTGATTAAATTGACAGACAAGTGCAGTGCAGTCATAACATTTTTTTTTTTTTAAAAAAAAGCTAGACTATAATAAATTACAATAAAATTTATTTAATTGTTCGTGTAAAATTATTAAATGCTCGCTTTATAAATTTGTAAAATTTATATTCCGGTGCCCAGCACCCAACTTCCATTCGATTCTGTACACTCTTAACAACTTTGATACAATTTCAATTATTTTTTTTTTTTCATGCTCGAGAGGGAAAGTTAATTTTTTTTTTTTTTTTTTTAAAAAAAAGAGAAGGTTAATAAACTATTATTATGACAAGAGAAACAAGTTACTATTCACAGCCTGATTTCGTCTTCGTAAATTGACATGAAAACGGTGAAAGCCATTCCAGTGAGAACGGCGACGTTTTGAGTTAAAATTCTTTTCCATTGGCTCCCAGCGGTTTGATTTTTTAGCTCCGGCATCTGATAAGAAAAGAAAAAAATTATAAACAATTTCCTTTTCGCTGACATTTATATCAACAATTTTATTTAATAAATAATATTAGTAAAATGTCTAGAACCAAGGTCTACAGACTCCTACTTTATATAAATCTTGTACTTTTTTCTTTCCCCCTCTAACATTAAATTATTATTATTGTGTAAACTTAAATTGGTTAATGATTAAATTATTAATCAATTATTTTTTTATCCGTCTGACTGTTAAAAATATGGGGAAGGGGAAGATTTGTATTATCATTTATCAGACAAACCTCAAAATAGCGTTTAAAAAAACAATAGCTAAATTTTTTTTTTTTTAAAAAATGTGTTCAATAACCTTGCAAAAATAATGTAAGAGGAAATAAAACTGACATAAAACAGTATTTCAACACCATCATTTTCAAAAATACGGTAGCTCAATAAATACATTTTCACAGATAAAATAATTATTTTAAGCAGAAAAAAAAAATAGCAAAATAAAAATACTGTATACTATAGTAAAATGAAAATCAAAAGAACTATTTCAACATCCCTATGTCTATGGGAGTTTAGCATAAGAAAAATGATAGGGTGTAAGCTAGGTTTTAAAGTTCTGTAAAATTTGCAGAACTTATATAAAGATGTAGGCCTACTTACTGGCAAATAAAAATATTTAAAAAATTGAAATTTTTTATAAAAATTGCAAACTTCAAATAATTTAACGTAATCTATTTTTTCATCAGTGAAAAACCGAAACATGTCACGTAATTTAAAGAATCATTAATAATTAGGAATCGTACCATGTCACCCAAGGCTACAAATAAAAACAGGCCGGCTGTCATGGCTAAGGTCCATTGAACTGCCGACTGGTCGGAACCGATGGCAACTCCGATATAGAGACCGGCAAACGAGCTCATCGAGGAAAGGAGATTGATAAATATCACTTTTTTACGACTAAGTCCAGTTGATAACAAGATGGCAAAGTCGCCTGTAATTATTATGTAATGATAAAATTAATTGTAAAAAAAAAATAAGTTAATTATAAATTTATTGTTTACCTAATTCATGAGGAACTTCGTGGCAGAAAATAGCCAGGGCGGAAGAAATTCCATTTTTAAGACCACTGGCAAATGCGGCGCCAACCACTAAGCCATCGGCAAAATTATGTACAGTGTCACCCAACGTGATAACCAAAGCTAAACTCTTTAATTCTGCAAAATAAAATATAATAATTAATTAATTATAAGCAAAAATCGCTTAAGAGAAACTTAAAAATTATGATTGAGCAGGTGCATCATTTCTATTGTAATAAATTTAATTAAAAACAATCTGATTTTTTTTCAAGGAAATAATTAGCCTAAAATTTAATGTACTTACGAAAGCAAATGACTGGTGCTTCAGCTGCCAATTCGACTTCGGGCATTTCTCCCGAAGTGCTACTTTCTCCATAAAGCGAAGAGTTACTTGAAGTCTGTAATCCGTTGTCACCAATTTCCTAATTTAAATTTAAAAAAATTTAATATTATAAAAAAAAAAAAAATTCAATCATTTTTTTTTATAAAGTAATTTTTTACAAGAATTTCTTGCGGTAAATTTTTCTTTATATCGATCGATGAGACGGAAATAGCTAAGTTATTTTTATGTTTGTGTTCATCAGAGTGCTGAAAATCATTACGAGATAATCAATAGCATTCTTAAATTATTCGTAATTTTTCTAAAAATTAAAAATTACTTCTCCGTGCTCGTGACTGTGGCCCGGCATTACGATACTGGACAAAGACTCGAAAAGAAACAGACCGTAAATAGCTGCTAAAATGACTATACTTCTCGCCAAATAAGCCGGAATTTCAAATGTAGTTGAGGAATGACTTTCATCGTTTTCGTCGTGAACGATAGCATGCAAACCTAAAGCCTAACATAGAAGGGAGGAAATAAATGGTTAATTATTCAGATTTTATTTATATATTTTCAAATTTACTTGTGGAATAAGATGCAAAATAGCATCGCCGGTCAAAATTCCAAAACCCATTCCGATCAAAGCTGTCATAACGTATCCGTAAACTCGAGTTTTCAAACACGGAATTATTATTAGTCCAAACACCGAGCTTAAACTAATAATTGCAATTGCAATTGTCCCATAAGCGTAAGCTATTGTTTAAAAAAACAGTTAATTAATCTAACAATAATTATATTTAAAGGTGGTTTGAACGTACCTAAAAGACTGGACGAGTACGTTGTATCGGTAGTATTTGCTGCTGGGTTCTCCAGACTCATGGTCACGGAAGACACCAATTGGTCCATCAGATGAGGACACACGTTCTTTATAACCTCATCGCGATTCAATTGTCCCGATTGATCCTCATCAGAAACCGCAAACAATTCTTTTCCATTCAAACACTTAAAAAAAAATAATATTAAAAAAAAAAACAATAATAAATTGAAATTTTTAAAATTTAATTATACCTGTGAAGCATGATTTTCCTTGTGTTCCGCGTGCCTTTTACATCTGTTGGATTTGCAATTACATTGCCGACTGATTGAATTAGCGTCGTCAATCAACTGAATAAAAGCTTTTCAATTTAATTTTTAATTAGCGTCAATTGTTTTTTTTTATTTCTCAATTTTTTTTTTTTTTAATATGAAAATAATTAGCGTTTATACCCGGTTGATTAACGTTAATCCGGGAGTCAGGTGTCCAAGTGTATCCGCTCGAGTGATCGTTATCTGCGGCTAATACACAGTCTCCTACATTTGAAAAAATATTTAGAGCATGGAACTTTTAATATAAAGCGTTGGTACGATGATTGTGACGATGACTTGCCTTGGAGAAAATGAGTAGCCAGCACCTGATAGGCGAAAGTTACGCTCTGATTTGCATCAAATTCTTTCAATAAGTCTTCCGCACTCGAACAATTCTTTAAGAAAAAAAAAATGCATTTTAAAACATTTTAAATTACAGTACAAGTACTTTGTTATGGTTTTGTATCACCCAAAAAAAATCGATTTTTACAGTATTATTTATAATTATTTCCTGGGGCTAAATATTTTTTTATTAAATGTAAATAGGCCCAATTTTTAATTTTTTTTAATCATTAAAAACAACATAAAATGGTAATCTAATCGCAAACAATAATCTTTTCAGGAAAAGCTATTGCAAAATGTCTGGTTTAGAATATTACAAAATTGTTGTTTATGTCTCTACTGACATTGTCTAACAGCGTTTTGTTCCAATTCGAGAGTTTATTTAAGCAAAATATCTCACTTTTATTGGTGGTTCATATACTGTACTTTTTTTTTATCACTGTAAATAAAATACTTTTACAACAAGTTTTAAGTACTGCACGAGGAAACATGCATGAAATTCTAATGCGTGCAGCAAAATGTACTAAACTTTCCAGTTTATTTGCATTCGACGCGTAGTTCAAGGATAACTATTGCTGATATTGAACGAATTCGGAACTTCCTCGTTAAAGTTTAGCGAGTTGTTTATGTGCACTGAGTTAGAGTTCAAGAGAGGTTCTATAAGTGTTTACACATCGTTTTATTATTGTACAATTAAAATAAAAATCAGCTACCACATTTTTAAAAACCAAACTTTTTTTAAAAGCTCACAAAAATACTAAGTAAACAAAATTATTCGCTTAAAAAACCGCTTTTTTTATGTCAATTTAAAAAAAGTGATTTTAAGAAATAGAGCTTGTTTTTTGAAATAATTATGTGAACAATTTCTTTGAAATGTAGTTACGAAATATTAGAGTTGGTGAGCGTGGTGCATTTTATTTTAATTATTGTACAGTGTATTAATAAACGAGGAAATGATTCAGTAAATGAATTGCACATTTTTTCCGTTTTTTTTTTTTTTATATCTATAATTTATGAACATTATTTCAATGATTGCGAAACTGAATTTTTTTTGCTGCACTTGTTTTGCTGTCTATTTTTTTTGAATTTTTAATTGATGGTAAACACATGTTAATTAGTTTTTTTTTTCGTCGCAATTGTATTACATAATTATTATTCCCAATAAATGACATTATAAAAAATCGAATTTCTTTTTTTAAAAAGGATAAAATGGTTCAAGTTCGTCGAATGACTTTTTCCGAGAAAAAAAAAAAAAAGATGAATGAAAAGCCTGCTGTGAACAAAGTGCAACGAAAGCAGCTCCTTGTTATATGGCATTCGGTTAACTTTGACTTTCAAACTTATGCTAAACAATTATTGTGAAAGTTCATCAAACCAAACTTTTGAGGAAAAGTTAAGCAAGTGACGAAGAAGTAAACAAATCAAAGAAATACCCCCCAAGTGAACCTCAACACGTTTTCAAATCACGAAAAATCTTGAGTTAATCGTTATATAAATAAAAGCGATGATGAGATTCACATCGTTATAAATCAAAATCATGATGATAGGATTTGAACGAAGCTTATAATAATTACTAAGTAAACAGAAGGATTTTCGAAATACTTTCTCGGTATTACATGTACACCCCTTATTATTATTATTATACAAGTATTATTATTATTATACGGGAACTCTAATAAAAAAAATCACCAACGTTCTAAATAACTTAATATCAGACTTAATCTACCTTACTATACCGCAAAAATGAAGCTCATACAGTAGGAGAAAGGTCTTCTTTAGTGAGTTACTTAAGCATCTACTTATGCAGGCATTGATTTGAGCTTTTACATTAATCACAAAGCTGTATTAGTACAGTGTCTCATAACATTTATGATCACATCATGTATGATTACAGTTTGTTTGTTTTTTTCCCCCCGAAATTTTCATAAATGAACTCAGAATTATTTTTTTTAAAATATATCGGGTGGCGCAAAAAAAGTGGGACCCCCTGTTATTTTTGTTATTGTAAAAAAAAATTGTAAAAACTTTA
>JAQGAZ010003310.1:0-12309 GCA_034692225.1 Polydesmus complanatus
TGCTCGAAAACAATCGCAAATAAAACTTAATTAACAATATTCATTTTCCTCGACCGATACAAATTACTTATTCAATAATTGCGATCGATGAAAATCACTTATTCAATTTTGGCGATCGCTATTAATTTCTTATTTAATTTTTCGGATCGCGAGATCTTAATTTATTTAATTACACGGACTCGTGTCCGACGCTCATTCGCCCGCTTACTTATTTGCATAATTTTAACTATTTCTTAATTATCTTATTCTAAATAAGCGGTCGCGAAGTCCGCATATCGCTACACCTTTTATCGGTGCAATGCACTATTTTTTTTTGTGCAAGTTATTTATTTTATTTTTAAACATTGCGACCAATTTTACTCGATCAAATTTCTACGTGAATTGATATTGCCAGTAACGTTACTTTAGAAAACCTCAACTTTAAGATTAATTTATGCATTAATTTATTCAATTTAGAAACTTTAAGCGTTATTTTTCCACTCCAATTTTTTCTCGCGAGCAATTGCCTTTGCTACGGTTAAACGTAAAAAGATTGTATTTAATGTCTTTTTTTTTTCTCTTCAAAAAAAAAAAAAGATATACCGTTAATTAAAAAGTAAAGTACCAGGCACTTTACATTTTAATGCATAAACCATAATCATATTTTAACTTTCAACAATCGCGTTAAGAAGTTAAAGGGTTTTTCATAGAATAGCAAAGATTTTCTAACGGAAGTACTGTAGCCTATTCAGTATACGGTTAGTGATAAGAGAAGGAATATCGATTGCTACAAAATCTGGTCATGTAATTCTGCCAAGATCGTTTTCTCGGCTCGAACGGCACTGCACTGGCACACTTCCACAATTGACATTATCACATTGCGCCAACAACTATCAACGATACATATCAAAAGAAATTAAAGAATTTTCTTTCCCTGCCTCCCCCTCCCCCTTACCAATTGTTCTTTAAACTTATACCTTAGTTCGGAGATATCGAATGTCTTACAGAGAAAATGTTATCGCAAATATCGCTGTACTTCTTTCGTAGTAAAACACCAAAGAAAATTAAAAAAAAAATAGAATAGAATAGAATTGCGCAAAATTTCGTTCCGATCTCTAATTAGCTTTCGGAACAGATGACTCGATGTTAATTTGGCTTTCTTCTTTAAGCTTTTAATTTATGGTGCACGTCCGATGTAAGAAAGTTAGAAGCCGGTGTGTTTTGACGTGCTTTTTTTATCCTTCTATTTTTTTTTTCTCCTTTTTTTTTTGGTTTTTTAAATGCTGGGGGCGTGCCAACGTACAGACTGAATACGAAAATGCGTCGTAGATGAACTTTTTTCGACGATCTTCGTACTGTGCAAAAGTGCATTGCTATGGCCCCATTTTATTACTACAGAAGTATCGATTTTTGCTCGGCCTACGTTATGTTGTGCTTCAGATTTTGACTTTGATAGAAATTGTTTATTAGCTTATAGAAAGAAAACGGGAGTGGTTACCTCGACGGGGAACCCAAGTGTTAGCTAAAGCTCAAAATATAGGCCCTATTCTATCTTGCATTTCATTTACCTTCTCTCTCTTTTTTTTTTTAATTATCTTTACCGAGTACCATATCATCAATTATAAACGGGATTAAAATTACGCCAGCAATAAAATTAGCGGAATAATTGTTTGGAAAGCAATAGCTCATTAGCCCAAACAGTAAAAAAAAAAGTAGCATTTCCCCCAACTCAGAACATTACCCGTAAGTCATTTTCCGTATATATACACACAGGAAAATGCCGTAGTTTTATTTTAACGTCTAGGTTCTGTCGTTGTTATAGCTTTTTTTGATAGGGCCTCAATGACGCGGTCCACTTCGCAAAGCTTTTTGTCCCATTAGCGATGTTGAGCAAATAGACGAACCCAAGATCATAATGCTCTGGCGAATAACTTGCTTTTACTACTTTAAATAGGTTTTATCGTTGGTTGGCGCCAGTGTTAAAACGGATAAACACTGACAACAACCAAATGTGGATTCTTGCAAATTATTTTCCTCAAAAAAAAAAAGAAATTGTGAAAAGCATAGTCGTAAGCTATGTTGTATTTACGAGTCCGAGTTTATGTTTTCAAAAATTAAACTGCAGTCTTTCATTTCTCTTATGTGTATGACTCATATAAAGAAATAAATTTGCGCATACAGTTTTTTTTTTTGTCGCAGTTTGTTGACATTGCCCATTTGTAACTTTATAGAAGCTATTATGTAAAAGCTAACAATACAACATTGATTTTCACCAAAATGACAAAATAGGAGGGGAGGGAGGGATGGGGGGTGGAGTATAACAGTCGACATTCTTAGCGGGTGGACAGTTGAGAGCTTAACCATATTGACTTTGATATTGAATAAATTCGCTAGTCTTGTGCATGACGGTGCAGCTATAGGTAAACCCCCCAAAAAAGTAATTTATAAATTCGTATTGATTAAGTGCATGGGAAGGCGTATCCAATTTTGACGTTTTATTATCTGCCACACGAAGTTGGATTATAATGATTAGTTTAGGTCCATTATAGATGTGGATATTAATTGTTTGTTGTTGATTTCGAACTTAAGGCTCGCGTGTACTGCACTGCACTGCATGTGCGCGCGCTGTCTCTACTTCGTTCGGTGTCATCATTCTATCCATCATTTTCCGAATGACTTATTTTAGACATCGTTTCACCTGTCACCGGAGTATGCTCAGAATCCAAATTGCGCGACACTTATCTAGGTGTCAAAACGTTCGGTGCGTGAAGGGTAGTAGAATCACGGAAATCATGCTAAGTAGCGAAAGTTTAACTCGCGGTATAATAATCAGAGATTCATTAAAATTTAATTACGGTAATATTTTTTATGTAAAAAAAAAAAACTAATTAAAGTTAACGCTAGAATTTGAATTGAAAACTCTACTTTTTTTTAAATAGAAAGAAGTTGCATACCGGTACAAGTTTAAACATTTAAAAAAAAAATTTAACTTGCTGCAGTTTTTTTCTTTCTTTCCTATTCAAAATTAACCTAATTATATGTTAGAACTTAGAAACTTATTTTTTAACGTCTTTCGTTATTTTAATTTTGGCGAAAGATAGAGCTTTGACAATAATGGCTTCCATTAATTGATAGGGGAAAAAAATCATTGATCAAAGTGGAATTGGAGTAACCCCAAGTTCTTTTAGCTCACATTGGGCGTGTTCATAGTATACGCCAGTATATTATGGGCTTTATTTTTGATATATGAATAGCGATAACGCTAGCTTTAAAAAGTGAATGGTTTTTTTTTGTTCGATTATAGAATTGGCTGCGCATTTGATGTTCTGGCTGTATGTTATGTAACGCTAATGCTGCCGCTGCGTCATAGGTTGCGCTATACTTGAATGGCACGGAGCAAGCTGGCGCAGGTGTCGATGCTCTCATGAAAAGGATTTTCAAATTTCTAGTATAGGCCAAATAACCTTTTCCTTCCATTTTTATTTCCTTTTTCTTTTCTTTTTTTTTATTTGGATTTGTTTTTAAAAGATTCGCCTTTAAGCTGGTTAAAGTGACGTTTATTTTCGAGAATAGTTAACGTTTATATATCTTTTACCGCGCGCCATTGATTCACTACAAATTGATCAACGCTACAAAACAATCATTTTTGAAAAAGCAATTTCAAGTTTCGAATAGCTTACCATTTTAAAACAATTCCATTCCCTTATATATAATAATAAATCACTGTAAATGTGCGAGAAATTGAGGATACAAATTCACTAGTGTAAAATTATGTGTAGTCAACATCTACGGATTTTAATAAAAATGTATTAATTAATACCGTACCGGTATTAGAATATTATTAATTTCATTCTGGAGCTGGAGTTACTTCACGGGCATTTACTATCATTTTATTCGCACAAATTCATAATTTAAATTGACTAGTAATAATTTTGTTGGGCAAATATCTTACGCCTGAATTTATCAATTACCATCCATTAGTTTTATAACTATGAACAATCAAAACGCTTTAACTATGATTACATAATCATTTTAAAATTAGTTTTAAATAGTTTTTGTTTTGAATTGATATTGCTTTAAATTTCCATTAGTCATTAAATATTTTTGTTAATTTTAGAATGGCGCCCCAGTATCTATGAAGCCAGCTCCGGTGATGGATTCTCTTCCTCCTCCAAGTGTAAGTATTTATAACTTATTTAAGTTATCGATCATAGTTCGTGAGTCTAGACAAATTTTAGTCCAATTTCTTTAAAAAAAAAAACATTTACTATTATATCAATTTTAATAATATGTAGCCAACATGTAGGTTTCATAATAATAGTCTATTACTTTTTTAAAGTAAGAATTCTTACTTATCATGCTTGTGCGCATTGTAAAAATGTATTTTTTTATTATTATTAAAAAAGCAAATTCCAATTGCTTTTCTGCTTGACAACTCTATCAAAGAGTAGATAATAATCGAAAAAAATATCTCCTATCTAAATGGCATTTGATTTTCATATAATTAAGTACCGGTACGTAAGTAAGAGCATAAATAATTAAAAAGCTTTGAATTCATAATGAGATTTTGGCGAGTTTCAAAATATTAATGTAATTATCGAGCCAAATGAGTGATGGCATTTTTGTCGGCATTCATATTCTCCATCGCATGGCCTCTGGTGACAGAGGATTAATTGATTATGTATTTGGCAGCTTTTTATGCTTTATAGTCAACCAACTTTTCATAATACCAATTGACTATTACAATTGAATCAATTTATAACTGCTGCGCAATATATTTACATATGCGCACGACACTTTAAAGACCAATAGACGCGTATTCTACATCGTTCAAGTGCTGGAATGAATAATAAAATGTTCCGACACCGATCACGAGCCGTTATTTACTAAACTTCAATTTAATTTAAAGTTTTCTGCTCAGCAAAGTAGTTTTATAACAACATTTGCCGCAAAAAGTCGCGAGATAAGCAACATTTTATAAATTTAGGCAATGCAGTAGTATTTGCAAGTACTGTACGATTAAATGGGCATTGTCTAATAGAGAACGCCACGTGAAAGGCATGCCATTTTTGCGCTTGGATGCAAACTATTGCGTATTAACCGATGAATGCAAAATTGAATTTACGACGATAAAATAAATCTATTGATGGAAATTATGACGTTTATTGCGCAGTCGGCGTTACAAAGAAACGGTTAGACAATCGAATGAGGACTGGTCTTTTATTTTTGAATGTGTTTACATTTGTTCGTTTGTCAAGCGTGGACCGCATTTGACGTTGAAGAGAAATTGCGTGCATTATTTGATGAGGTATTTAATTCATGCAAGCAGAACTAGACGGCCGATTCATATTCCCATCAAATGACGTTTCATTCGCTGTTATTCATAACCAGTAATCATGCCTTAACATCAAATACATGTATACTTAATCTTGCAACCATTAGCGGATTACCAATTAGGCCAAGTGAGGCCAGGGTTTCAGGGCGGCATATTCAATGGAGCGACCAAGAGCGCAAAATTCATTTCTTATCAAAAATAACAAATATATTTTATTAATTTTACTAATTAATGCTAAAACAAAATATCAATTTCCAGCTAATTTAAATCTTCACAGTATTTAAAAAGTAATGCGAAAACAAATCCCTTGATTTGAAGAGAGCTAAACCACCCGTAAAATATTACTGCAGCAAGTTTTACCATGCAGTAGGCTTTCAAGAGATAGCTCAAAAAAATAAATAAATAAATTGATGAACCAAAACTCAAAAAAGCTGATTGATGAGGTATAAAAATAACAATGAAAACATTTTTTTTTATATTATTATTATTGAGTCGGATGTCAAATATGAAATACGAGTATTTAACGGTTGGTAGATAAAGACTACAATATAGTAGCAGAACTCGCATTTATTGGTTGGCGCTAAAATTTACACACTGTATCGGAAAAAAGTGAACCCAATGAATTAATTAACTACAATAGTTTGTTTAATAATCAACCAATTTCAATGACACATGGAAAAAACTTCCCTTCAATAACTTTCTTGACATTTAAACAGCAAACAGCAAAACAAAGTCGCCATTCACTAATAATTTATTGCTGCATCAATAATTGTAACTTGATCAAATTTGTCTCATATTTTAATACGTCACTGTGACGGCAATTTTTAACTGATGCGGCTCATAAATAGAAACAAAATAATTACTATAGTTATTATAGCATTGGTTAAAATAGTATTACTCTAGTCTAAATTACATTTCCTCATCGGTTTTTTTCCGGTACACTGGGTATAGATTGTTCCAATGCCCTACGACGATCAATCGTCTAGCAAATATTATCAAAAATAAGGATCGCATATAAAATTCTACTTCTTTTGTTTACAAAAGTTAATAAAAGGCTTTTAAAAATAAAATTAAAATATTTTTTACCAAATGAAAACAAAGTGGCAACTTCAAAAATGCGAGATGCGGAACCAAATCTTGTGTGAACCGATGCAAAATGGGTCTGAGGGTATTAGTCAAATGAAAGCATTTTTTCAACTTTATAAAATTAATTTAAGCGTTAAATGTGGAATAATATATAGATAATGCAATATAAATTCATAAAGTTTTCAGACTTTTAAGTTGAAAAACTCTTAATATTTATGGAATGTTTAACGGAAATACTACTGTATTATGTCGAGAACGATTTTTTTTTTAAATTTACAGTATTCTTGTTATTCAAAACATATTTGCAAATAATGCATCCGCCACCATTTATTTTTTACTTGGTCATCAAGATAGACTGTTTACTAGGATCTAGCACGATAACAGACAACTTCATTAAAGTTTTTTTTTTTTTTTTTGCGAAAATAAAATGTGAGATTCATCCCTGGCAACTCGTTAGATCTAAACCCTTCCACTGCATTCGGCTATAACGCCGTCTACAGTATAATTTGATGTCCAATCTTTACCATAAAACTAAATTCATGCACTCGTACGACTTCATAAGCCACTTTATATTTAAAAAAAGAAAACAGCAAAACTAATCAAATTCTTGAACATTGTAATTCAATAAAACGGTCGTGAATATTTAATTAGCTGAGCATTTCTAAAGTTTCGCTATTTCATTTACATGAAGGCTTGTTTTCCTTAAACCTTGTAATTTCTTTGTAAAATGTCGTACTAAATACAGTATATAAAAAAATAAATAAAAAATTAGTATAAACTCAGTTTTCAAGTTGCCTCTTTTCACGCAGCGCGAGTTTATACCATACTATTTTATGCTTAAGGGATGATAACACACGCGCTCATTAAATAATACCATGACGTCACACACACTATTATAATGCAGATCTAATATAAAAGTTTCCACACGCAGCGCATCCTTCTCCCTAATATCATTTTAGAAATAAAAATGTCGCGTTAAAAAATTGTTTTTTTTTCCCTTCTTATTATTTTGTATTGTACCATTCGCGTGTGAGGGGACTTGAGTGAACGAAATAGGGTTCCCGACGTGATTTCTTGGAATCATGTTGCACTCTTACGTTCTCATCTTCTATTATGGATTTGTTTCTTCATCACTACACGAAAAGCAAAAGAGAGAGGGGAGAGGGGTCGGTGAATGTTCAATAGATTATCTGGAACGATGAAATTGGCAGCAAAATGTATAACGTTGTATATACCGCAACGTAATCACGCAACCAACGGCTTTATCGCCAGCCAAACAACAGCGGCCTACAAAAACGATCACATTTTTTAAATTACTAAAATTGTTTTTTTGGCGTAAAAATGAAATGGTTAATACATAAATAAAAAATTTAATTGATTTTCATGATAATGGTTATGAAAAATATATATATATATATTTTTTTTAAATAAACAAATTTGCGGCGCAATTTAATGATGTAATCTCGGCTGACGCCTAATTTATCTCGCTTATTTTAGTTTGATATGAAATTGAACGCGTTGTTATTAATGATAAACATAAATGATTATTCTAAATATGAAAATGCGCGAGCCTGACCTCTTCATAGCCATTCTATTTGATTCTGCTTCTCATGCAGATTATGTTACGAGTTAAATAATAAATAAGGGTTTTGCATTATTAATTGGAGCCACTTCCTACCTGGCTTTTCACACGATAGGCTAAAAGTGAAGTGTAATAAACAAAAGTTTAATGCATCGGAACATTTTAATTGCGAAAAAAAAAGTGCAGGCGATAAAATGTGACATTTTGCCCTATCCGTTTATAGGAGTCATAGAACTGGCAAATCGGATTGGACACCCTAATAATTACAGCAGTTATAATTAATTAATTTGTGACCCAAGTGTTTCGTATTAATCTCGCGTCGTAACGATAATAAAACTCGAATAATTACGTTTGCTTACATTGGGGGGAGGGGGAGGAAAGTATTAGACATAATTCTAATAATTCTTTTTTTTTTCTTTTTTTTTTCTTTCTTTTTTTCTTATTTCTATTTCGTTTGTTATTTTGGCTTAGGAAACTGGAGCAGCGCCTATACATCATCGTAGAGCCAGCACTCCTCTTATTCACGCTGGAAGCAAATTCAGACACGGCCTTTTACAACTCATGATTCACTCCATCGATCCTTTGAATGATAATGGCCCTCGTAAGTCATCTATCATCTTTATACCAACGACAAAAAAATGATTGCTGTTTATAATTAGCAAGTAAAGTAGGCCCAACATTATCATGTTAATTGCTCTTGTTAATTTTCTCTTGAGCTAAAGCGGCGTTAAATTGCTTTCAGAATCAGAAAAGTTTCAAAAACCGATAATTAGTTTAACTGTTTTTAAAAACAACTAACAATTTTTAAAATAAAAATTAATGCAGCATGAGAAGCTAAAATAAATTTTCATATTTTCAACTCTGCGCTTAATAGTGCAAAACACACACACACACATTTTTTTTTTTTTTTAAATCAGTAGACAACAAAATAATTATACATCCATAACTCAGTAGTTCAATAAAATCACCTCCAACAATATTTTTTAAAAAAATACAGAACGTTTTCTCGTAATTTGTCAAAATACTTAATCTTTGTACTGCAGTTTTGCGAATACTGCAGTAGAATAAAATACTGTACATCAAATATCTGATTATTATGACCCAATTCTGATTATTTCATACAGTACATTATTCCATTCAACATATTAGCTTAAATTTGTTTTAATTGTTAAAAATGAAATTTTAATGTTTCTTTTCTTTTAAATATATTTCATCCATTCAAAAAAAAAATGATCAGCTGAAAATAGAATCGACGAGAAATCAACACAAATTCACGCTATTGCGTCTTTAAAAGTGCTGCTTGATGCCACCCGAGCAACCAACGCGGCTTCGGCTGTCAATTCTACTCCGGGGACTACTTCAACGACTGCGGGAGGAAGCGAGACAGATTCTCAGGATTTCAATACCGCATATGCATCATCGGTGCCCTTTACCACCAACACTATTGGTAATTTCATTCGTGAAGACTCTGAAACTATTTCGGAAATTGAGTGTCAGCAATCGGAAAGTGTGGTCTCCGTTAAAGGTGAAAAGCGAATGGTCACGACAGAAGCAGTAAATCAACTAAATCACGTGTCCAATCACGTGTCTAATTCGACGACGGAACAGGATTCCGGGGTAAAAAAATAAATAAATAACACGAAAGAAAGGATTAATTATCTCTAATTAACGAGCATAATATGATGTGTCAAATAGAGCAAATGAATGAATTAAAAGAAAATTAATTGTTTGTTCCGTACAGAAAGATGACGTGGAGGAAAACAAGGATCCGCTCGACATCGGTTGGCCCGATACTGCGAGAAAACGAATCACTTATCTCTTACTAGCTCCAATTGTTTTTCCACTATGGTTAACGCTTCCAGATCCAAGAAGGCCGGTTAGTATAGGGCACATACATGGCAGAAAATCACATATCGATTATTTAACTCGTTATTTTCTCCTTCCTTTCAACGATTTTTCATTGCACTTTTCTAATTCTCAGGAAAAAAAGAAATGGTTCTACATGACTTTTATTGGTAGCATACTATGGATCGCGGCCTTTTCCTACTTAATGGTGTGGTGGGCTTCGATAGCTGGAGAAACACTGTCGATCCCAAATGAGGTTCACACTTTTTATTTACTTTTAACATTTATAGCTTTCGGTAAAGTAATTATATTTGTAATAGGTTATGGGTTTAACTGTGTTGGCTGCAGGAACATCGATCCCCGATTTAATTACCAGCGTTATTGTGGCTAGAAAAGGGTTAGGCGACATGGCGGTTTCCAGCTCGATTGGTAGTAACATTTTCGACGTCACAGTAGGGTAAGTAATAATAAAAAAAATTAAGTCATAAATAAAATTTTGCTACAATTTTTAAAGTTGAACCCAAGAAAATATCGCTAATAGTATCGCATAACTAAAAGCCTTAGTTCTGAAATCCCAGAATCCCTTAAGCCCAAAGCCAGTAAAAAATTTTCAAAGACTGTACAGTACATTAAAATAAAAAACCGGCGCAACTTACACCTTCAAAATCAATTAAACGAATACAGTATTACCATATAAATTTATTTTAAAAATACAGTAATAAAATATTTTTCATAAATTTTATAATTATAAATTAATATCGCTAAACCAAGTACTGTACAAAGTAATCAAATGCTTCTAATTAGCTATTCTTTTTAATCCATGTAAATTAAGTATCTAGTCCATAAAATAACCAAGAAAAATTGAAAACTGCAGAGGCAATTGCCTTTTTCCTAATAATGTCCAAATTTAACAGGTCCCATTTTTAAAAAAGGAAACTAAAATGAATATGATTTAGATCAATGAATAAGAGTTTTCAGTAAATGCATCAATTATTTAGCTAACTTTTTATTTTAAAGTTTTCAATAATGAAAATAAAAAGACGATATTCGAATCTTGCATCTAACGTAAAAAAAAAAAATGAAGTTTCCTACTTATATTGTGGCCTACTGTAGAACTATCGACTACTATAGTATAAATGCGCACAATTTTATCATTAAAAATAATGCTCATTGCTTGAATGAACAAAATGAAGCAAGTGCGGCGCGAAATGAGTTTCCTTATCTGCATCTTGATATTAAGTTAATGTATTTTGTCGTAGACTTCCTTTGCCGTGGTTTTTATACGGATGTGTTTATCTCGGCACGCCAGTGAAGGTCAGCAGTCAAGGGATGGTCTGCTCCATTGTCATCCTCTTTCTCATGCTCCTCTTTGTCATCTGCACCATTGCGTGCTTCCGTTGGCGAATGAACAAGGGTCTTGGGATTTCCATGTTTGTTTTATACTTTGCTTTCCTTGCCGTAAGTCTACTTTTCGAATATAATATCTGGGTGTGCCCGTTATAAAATCTAAACTCACACGATTGCACATAATTATAACCACAAAGGTGAAATCAAATAGGATATCACACTCAAACTCAATTATGTCAATGATCTAAATCTCGAACTTTGCAAATATTGAATAGCTATTACTAAGTCAATATGAAACATGGTATTCATCAGTATGTGTCAATTAACACAAGAAAGTATAAACAATATCTATAAAAAATACAACAACAAAAAAAAAAAGAGCTTGTGTATTCTGTGCTAAAGTCAATAGATTTGTTAGTTTTTAAAATAACTTTTGCTTATTCTTTTGTTGAAGAAAAAATTATGCATACATGGTGTTTCAGAAAACTAAAAAAGTTGTTTTAATAAAATGTTGTATTTATTATAAAGGTTGAAACCAACGCTAGCTCCATCAAATAACAGCAGATGTCAAGGGATGCCACTCACCAAAGGAGACTTCAGTCACTTCACCCCTATTCTTGGTAGCAGTTCTAAAACCGTAACATACATTTGGTCGGTCACCACCGTAGAATGTTGACCAAAGTTGCCCAATGAGCAACCTTTTAAATGAATTTCCAATTAAGGCATCTAAACAGAGTCCCAATATTAAGATCTGAAGAGTAGTGTAGTTTTGCGTCTCTTTCACAAGTCCTTTGGCCTCAAAAACTCAAAAAGCTTAAACTTTTGCATTTTTTCGCCAAATACAACGCTCAGAAAAATGTGACCTATCAAATGTGCATGGATTCACCTTTAGGGTTCCAGAACTGTTATTAAAAATAGAGGAGGGGGGGTTCTCACTTGGTGATTAGCTTCCCTAAGTATCTACTTTAAAAGAGCAAGCATTGATTTCAACCTTTGTAATAAATTCAGAGTTTTATTAAAACAGACTCATTAGCTTCATGCCGCACCACGCATAATATTATACAGCTGCGCGCCAAAAAAATGGAATAATCGTAAAAGCTATTTTCATTTTCCACATTTAACTGCAATAACTTTT
>JAQGAZ010003311.1:0-12308 GCA_034692225.1 Polydesmus complanatus
AAATATTGAAATCAAATGAACTTTAGATTTCAAATTTTTCGTCTGATTTTTCAATTTGCCTTGAATATTTGTCTTTGTCTTGACTTTTGCTAATTACTGAACCCAGCAAATTTTTTTTCTTTGCGTAGTTTTTATCTTTATAAATTCCGATTCATTGTTTTTTTTTTTTACAACTTTTTGTTTAAATTTGTCTTAAATTTTTTTTAAAAATATATATATATAATTAAGTTTATTTATTTATTTAAGATAATACTCGTAATTTAAAGCAGTTTATTACATTTCCTACTTTTTTTTCCCACTCTTAAAATAACTTTTATAATGCTTTTTGTTTACATGTTATCTAATTTTTATTTAATAAAAAAAGACGTAAACAAATAAACAAGTTAATTAAAAATATGTAATTAATTAAATCCCGTTAATTGGGACTTTCAAACAATGTTTTTAATTATTTTTTTTATTATTATTATTTTTTAGATTCCGTGTTCATCAGCTGACAAGTCGAGCAGCGCCTCTTGCGGAGGAATGACGAGTGAATCAGTCACAGACTACGACCGATGTGTTCAGTTATGCCAAGTATGTAGACCGATGCAAATAGCTATTAATTTTTTTTTTTTTTTACCCTCTTCTATTAAGCTATAAAAGTAACATAAGAATCTGTTCAAATTGTCAAAAGTTATTCGTAAGCGAAAAAAAAAATCTTTACCTTACCTCCCACCCCCTCACCTTACGTTTTTTTTTTTTCTTCTTCTTAAAGTTTTTTTCTATTAAAAAAAAAAGAAGTTGACTGGATTCCACAATTTTTGCCAACCACACCTTTGCTTAACATTAACCTCGTACGTAATTCTCACCCTTTGAAGTGTGCGTGACACCCCCTCGTCCACCCCTATCAAAATCATTTTTCTACAAATTATATCAAAACAACAACGAAAGAAAGATAAACAATAGGCTCGGATAGAGGTGGAACACACTTCCTTATATGAGGTCCTCAGTTCCAAAGTGGCTTAACATTAGGTTATAATTATTATTAAACTTTATTTTGAATAAGGTTTTTAAAAAAACAAGATTTGGACCATGGTCCTATTTTATAAACGTTGTCAAATTGTCAACTTATTGTAATTCTGACTGACAATTGTCAAGAGATTTATAAGACATTGTCAAGTCCGTTGCATAAAAATTTCTAAACTTGTTAGTGACAATAATATAATAATTAAAATACTGTACTGTCAAAATATTTGTCAGATTTGTAAAATTGTCACTTGTCAACTTTTATGAAAGAAAAACTTGACAATTGTTATAATTCTTGTTTAAATTGACTTTTACGCTTTTGTCAATTTTTTTGTGACAGTTACGTGACACGTGTCAAGCGTTTATGAAACCACAATTTGGCGGATTGTAAAGTTTTCACTCGAAACTTGTCAAATTGTGACCAAAAGCTGCAATTATTGTCAGTTTTAAAAAATTATAAAATAGTTAATAAATTTTTAAATTTGGGGAATTTAATTACAAAAAATTAAAAGTTTGTGTTCCGGCAGTGAAATATTGTTATTTAAGACAAATGATTAATATGCGCAGTTCCAATACTAATGAATGATGAAATTGAGCCCATGCTTAAGTGCTGCACTCAACAAAATATTAGACGTTTCGAGAGCAAATTTTTAAAAAAAAAAAAAAAAAAAGATGGACTTAGACCACTTTGGAACTGGGCGCCACTTTACTTCCATAAGAAGAAGAAAAAAAAACAAGCAGGGTAATATAATTTGCATGTGTAATCTGAGGCGAAATCAAAATTAGATTGCTTTTCGTCAGGTATGATGTCATGTGTAGGAGCGAGATAGAACAAGGTCCACCACACCCACAACTATGTTCGACGGTTGAATAACCTCGAATTAACTTGGCATGAAAAATGTTTTACTACACGCTCATGTTATGTTATGTTAATTTGTTCCTTTTTACAGTTATAAATTAAAAATGCAACGAGTACGTGCATTTTATCTGCTTATTTAGGCATGCGCGTTTAGATTAAAGGTAGATAAATTCCATTGTGAATCGTATTTATAAAATCTGTTTAATCGGTCAATTGATAACGAATAAAAGTTGGCACCGGTTAATCGAGTTTTTTTTTTTCTTCTGCCGGTATATTGTGATCGAAATTATCTCAGCGATGTTAAGATGCCGAGAATTAGTTATTTATTTATAGGAATATTTGATTGTTTTAAAAGGTTTTTTCTTTCCCAATTATTATTTTAGAATATAGAAATTCAAAAAAGCTGCGTTAGTCCCTGCAGTAGTCACCAGTTCCTATTAAGTAATGCCAACCTAAACGAGACTAGTCAACAGACCTGGGTCACAGTCATCGTCCCACGTTCTCCCTCCATCCAATGCAAGAACGAGAGTTGGGTGGGCGATGAAGATGACGAAGAAGACGTGGAAGATACGGATGACGATGAAGAAGACGACGACGAGGTGAGAGAGAGCGAGCGAAAAAAGCGCGAGAAAGATGAGGAGGAAGCCGAAATAGACTGTGATTTAGACGGAGGAGTGTGGATTAAGGAAGTGTGGGATAGTAAAGGGGCCGAAGTGAAATGGGCTGACGCGCCTATGCTACACTGCCCGGCGCTCTACGACGCGGATGGGGCTCGACCCCACGTGGTTTACATCGTGCAGATGAGACAACTTTTGAGGCTCCAACCAAACTTGGTAGCCGACGAATGGAAGACCATTACAGTGGTAAATTAATTGTAATTTGTTGATCTTTTAGGCGCGAATTAATTTATGGGTTTTTTTGGAATTTTTGATAGACTACGCAAAACTCGACCAGTCTGAAATATGTGCTCACCTTAGGACTTCATTATCAAGTGCGAATCATCTCCATGTCGGCGAAGGGTATTTGCAGTGCCACTGACCAGAGCAGACCATTCGGACTACCGAGAGGTAATTGATGATTAACTATATTTCTGCGCGATTTAATTTTTTTTTAAAAATACCCGGTAACAAGTAAATATTTGATAAAAGTTGATGTAGTTATATACGCGCGTACAATATAATTTTTTAAGGACTGGATCCGTCTCGATTGTGAGTCTCGAATTATTTCGAGATTTATCTCTAACTTTTATTCGAAACTGTAAACAATATTTTCTTTGTCTGTTATTGAGTTTTACTCGTAAGATCCCCCGCAGTCTAGTCGACTTCCTCGATCAACTAATCAATCTTCAAATCGGGTACTCCACCCAAAAATTATCGCACAAACTTGTTGCTGCGCTAGAACAAACCGTGAATAATAAAAATTAAAGTGTAAACTCTCCAACCTGTTTCGCGATTCCAATCTGCGAGACTGCCGCTGACCATCATCTCTCCACTTCCGCTTATCATAAAAAAACGTTTCAAATTTTCTATTTTTTTTTTGTTTTTTTCCTCCTCCACTCCTTGATCTAGGTCATCCATCACCCGGTCCACCTCGGAACTTACGTTACACCGAGTACAATCGCTCGCAAGGAGGTGTATTAGGAAATACAATACATTGGGATCCACCCACGTTTACTATTCCGATCTCGCACTATCTCATTACATGGTTTTCTCACGATGCCCGTAACCACATTCAACCGGCTCAACATTACACCACGGTAACAGCAGTCACTCGACTTAGGCATCAACTGCATTCTTCACGTCACGCTCCTTTACACCCGCACGTGGCGGTCCCAGGGGTAAACCTTTTTTTTTTCTTCTCAAACTCTTGAATATTATTAGGAATTCATTCTAAATTCAAATTTTTTTTTGTTTTGTTAAGCAGAAAAAGAGGGCTTACTGTATACGTAATTTATTGCACGACCATATCTACGTAGTGAAAGTAAGTTCTTAACTTTTATGAATAGAATGGGTGGTTCTCTGGACGAGTTTTCAGCGTGAAAACGTTGCTGAACTGACATTTTAACGCTAAGAATTCTCCGAACAAAGCTACAGCAAGTGTTAGAAATTTTAAAACAGCTCTCTGGTCGAGTTGAAAAGTCGTCCAGAGAACACCAATTGTCCAAATTGCAATGTTTTTGAAGTCTCAAAGTGTCCCCCAAATTCAATATTATAAAGTAATTGATTTGCATCGTAGTGGTTTTGAATTTCCGAGAATTTAAAATTATTTCGGTAGTTAGGTTTTTCCTGTGATTTTATATTTCTGGGATTTTGTTTTTGGCAATCGGAACACTGTACGGTATCAGTTTTCTGGGAAACTCATTTGACCATTATTTTTCTTATATTTAAAATGTTTCTTAAGATTTTGTCCAACCTGTTTTGTCCCCAATTAGCTAAGTTACAGTATTTAATTATTATTTTTTAATTTTTTTTTTAGATACAGGCAGTTGCACGTTTAGGAGAAACTGAAATTTTCGGTGAACCTGCGAGTCTTAAAATTCATACTTTTACTCTGGCTACACGCACAACTGGTAATTGAAATTCATATTTTTTTTAAATAATTAATATGTTTCTCTAATATAATTAATTTTATAGGTTTGAGTACAGTTCCTCCGCCATCGACCACTACTTTAGGTCAATTTAACGCCAATATTATTAGTATCAACATCACGCGAATATTTTTCGAAAATGGAATTTTACAAGCGAAACTTCAATGGAATTATACTCAAGGTTCGATTTCTTTTTTTTTTTATACCGTAATTTAATTAACAGAAATAATAAATGATTTATTTTTATTAACGATTTCGCCTTCTTTTAAATTTCTAGATGCCAATCAAAAAATCGAGCAGTTTCTCATTCGGGTACATTCTCAGCTCTGTCCTGCCATATTTCAATTGGACCATTCGCCGAAAAAAGAATATGTTCATCAATACGTAACAAAACCTCCGGTGAGTCTTACTCAATTTTTGCCTTTTGAACCAATAAAATTAATTTTTTTTTTGGAAATAAAACCAGGTTTCCAGCATTAAAATTCAAGACTTGCGTTTCGACTGCATTTATCAAGTCAACGTGGTCGCCGTATCAGGAAGAGGTGTCCAAGGGACCGAAATCATGACCACACTCGAAACACCTTTGTGTCATCGGGTGGAAGTGGAAGGAGACGTGGGTCCGGACTGCCCTCCATCAGGTAGCCTCAAATTTAATCCAACCGCCACTCTTAACCTAACGCAAACCATTTTTGAATTGTAGCTCCTCATCATTTCTTGTGTAACATGGATCGAGTGACGCGAGCGATGGCTGCAACTTGTCAATGGACTTATCGTCACGCGCATTCCAATCCCACGTCATTACGAGGCTTTTTAATCGTGGCCAACACTCATCAGTCGCCGCATCGGCACGCAGGTTCGTTAAAAAACAGCTCTACGCATATGTTAGTCAACAAAGACGCGCGGCAAGTTGTTTTAACGGAATTGGTGCCCAACACCAAATATCACGTCACAATTCGCGTGGTGGGCATTAACGGTCTGGGGCCAAACGCTCACGCGCATTTTTTCGCTTCTAGTCCACCGTACTATCACGGTAAGAAAAGAAAGAAAAATAAAATTATTACGGGACAAATTTTAATCTGAAATATTTGTTGAATTTTAGGTACTCAACATTCAGTTACATTCCAAGCTTGGAGATCGAGGAGTAGAAAAACCGAATGTAATTCTTTAGTAATTATTTTAAATTTCGTCATTATCTCTTTCATTTTTCAAATGTGGAGCAAAAGTCATCATCGAATATCTTGATCATCGTTTTAAACAAACGTTTAAAAATGGCTGAAAACATTTTAAAAAAAATCCCAATTTTTTTGAAATTATGAAATCGCGGCAACAACATTACAAACGAAAAACGTTAAATTGAACATTTTAATTCGAAATTGCATCCTTCGAATTTAAAATTTCTAAGGCTGGCGGCGACTACGACGACGAGTAAACATTTTGTTCGTGTGTGACCAGAAAGCAAACACAAAAATGTTTTATATATAAAGAAAATAAGTAGTATTTATATATTATATAAAAATAATTAAAGCTATTATTATTATTATTTAAAAAGAAATGAAAAACTTTGTGTTAAAAATTTTAAATGTGCTTTTATAATGTAACAAATATTTTGAGAGCGTATAATATCACATAGATTTGGCGTCATTTTGTTCGCTCAATCTCACTCCATCTCCCTGAAGCGTGGACGAGACTACTGGCAGGACCCAAACTAATAACCAATGGTT
This sequence comes from Polydesmus complanatus, assembly GCA_034692225.1. Classification (NCBI taxonomy): domain Eukaryota; kingdom Metazoa; phylum Arthropoda; class Diplopoda; order Polydesmida; family Polydesmidae; genus Polydesmus; species Polydesmus complanatus. The sequence goes on from JAQGAZ010003311.1 coordinate 6,173, forward strand.
ACCTAACACGTCCAGGAAATTTCGTTTCCAACCTAAATCGTACTGATTGACGCCGTGAGCCATTTCGAAAGCGGTTTGTCCTCGGTAAACCAGTTTCAACTGCGTGAAAAACATGTACCCTGTGAATAACGTGATGATCATGGCGATGATATGCAGAGCGGAGACGACGAAGCCGTAGAAAGTGATGTAACCCAGGACTAGAGCGAAATGAGGAGCGGTGAACGACAACACAGTGGGTAAAACTTCTCCTCCGCCCATATAAATCAGACAATATTGCCATTGATAAACCACCGAATATAGTGCGCCGAAGAACATGTAGCCCAAAGCCACGATGTAGAAACGATGATTATGATAACCGATACAACAACCTTTAAAAAGATATCCATGTTAATAGCTGACAGTGTAAGTACCGGTACCATTCATTTTATTATGTGTATACCTGTAAACATGCAATGATGATTTCTCTTCAAAATACATTCGTTACATTCCGAGCAGTGATACGACCTCGGTGGGGCGCATAGTTTACAATCGTAACAATATTTCCAATCTGTTTGTTTATAATAAAATGACAATTATTAATTTAATCACGTGGCTTTATATACCAGGAATATGGAAAGAAACCTGGTTTTTGTACTGAGGGTAAGTAGCTGGCTCTTCCTGAGGCGTCGGTGCGCATAATAAGTAATACGTTGCCGGCAATATTCGTAGAGATTACGGCTGCAAATATCATGTGAACGAAAACTATTTTACTTAAACTGTGGTGATAATGTGGTAGAATGACTCCGAATTCCCAAACTAAGAATATAGGCACTAGAACAGCCATGAGAATGAAAAGTAGCTGTTCGCGCGGATTATTAGGTATAATAAATTTTGACTTGGCCATTTTTAATTTTATTCGAGATACAAAAAGTCGAAACAAAAGAGATTAAATATCATTAACTATTAATAATAATTATTATCGCGACAATCATCACGAAAACGATCTTAATGTTTACATCTGACATAATCTCCAAGTGACGTCACGACCGTTTCACCTTTTAGCAAAACCTTAACAAACGGCGGCGGGAGTATCTCTAAAAGGTGATGCGTCATTTTTCGAACAGCTGATTAAAAATGGTGTAGTTAATGCGACAGTTCTAATTTATAAAATTTGAAGCGCTGCACGTTCGTAATGGTAAGCAAATAATTATATTTTTATGAAAGCAGTTTTGTAATAAAAAAAAATAACAATATTATTTAATTAGACTAGATAAACAGCATAGTTATTATTAAAGGTGGAATTTGGAAAGCAAAGCTGCAAATGGCGTCCATGTTCAAGGAGTTTTAAAGTCAACATAAAAGGTGCGTTTGGAGATAATAATTATGCATTGTAGATACGTTTATATATAAATATACTGTATATATTTAAGGAGGTATCGGACATCTGCGACATCATTTTGATCTTGGAGATTTGGTTGAAGGAAAATTTATGGCTTGAATCAAATGACGCAGTAAATGACGATTGAAAATCAAAAAGGTAAAAGATTCGCAAACAGTAAATAGCGAACGTATAAATTATTTAAAGCGTTGGCATTAATATACACGAGTGCATACTTAAATAGAAACTGTTGGCGGCATACACGTCTACGTGTAGAAGTGACTACAGGTAGACTTAAACAATAATTGTGTACGCTCATTTTCAACTAAACAAGCGCCGGTTGTCAACCGAATTTTTATAGCTGACTATACAGTAATTGATTAATTATATGCAGTTAAAAACAGCCGCAATTTTTCTAAGAATATTGTAATAAATGTGAAATCTAGCTCTATCCGAGGAATTATATAGATGGATTATTTGCTCTGTTTTTTGCACCCTATTTTTGTGCCACCCTGAGCTTGAGTATTCGTTAGGTCGCATGTTTATTTTTGTGCCACGCTGATCTTGCAGGTTTATTTTATTGGGCACCCTTTAGGTCGCATGTTGCCAATTTGTTTTATTTTTGTATAGGTTATTAAAGTGAGCGACAAATAATCAGACTACCTACGTGGTACCAATTATTCTAAAACGGATTCAATATTTTTGACATTTAGGTTCATTTTTGGTTATGTAAAATGTTTGAACACATCAGTGAAAACGAAAAATGTTTTTTTAATTATTTACTGGTGTAAACGAGTGAAAATAGGTTTCTAAATTGACCAAAAAGTGAACTTAAATGTGCAAGTCAATTTGAAATTGCTGTCAATATTATTGTAGTCCAGCGATGAAAATTTGACTATCGAACTGAGAGTTAGAGCGTACGATTTGCAAAACGGTCTATAATTTTCGACAAATCTTTTTCTATTTTTCGTTTTTATATTATTTAGCGCAACTTTAATTTTAAAGTGTGCTCAGGTTGTACAAAAATTGGGGTTTTATTATTAATTTCAAATTTATAAAGCTTCAAAATAATTATTTTCTTGACTTTTCTTTATTTTTCCATAGATGGCGTTCAGGTCTCCGTCGTTGTGATTTCCAAAGCCAAGACCAGGATGGCGAATATTTATGATGATCCGGACTTAAAAAGCTCCAAACTTGTGTAAATTCCTCAAATTTACGCTTTTCTTAATTTATCAATTAGTGTCGGTGATAATTACTAATTATAAACTGTGATAAATGGACTTCAAAATGGTAAGAAATGAAAAATACTATTGTACAGTATTTAAAATTAAATTACATGTCAAAAAATAATTTTAGGAACAGCTGACAGAAATTGCGACCAAAAAGCGAGCTCGTCCGAACGAGCTCGATTTATCTCAAAAACTAGAAGTTATCAGGTAAAATATTAAAATAACGAGTGTTTGAAAGTGGGTTAATTTTGGTGCGGATCGATGTTAATAGATTTCTGGAAGAAGGCGGAGGGAGTCAACGAAAAGCGGCCGAAAAGTTTAACGTTTCGAAAGGAGCCGTGAACAACATATTGAAACACAAGGAGAAAATCTTAAAGTTGTACGAAGATTCCAATTTCACCAAAAAGCGTATTCGTACGTCGAGAAACGAGGAGATCAATCAATACATGTGGGCCTGGTTCCTGAAGATGCAGTCGTCGGATCTGCCAATTTCTGGTCCGTTGATCAAGGAAACGGCTAGGGTATTCGCCGAAAAAATCGGCAACGTGTCTTTCAAAGGTTCCAACGGTTGGTTGGAGAAATGGTGCGCTCGTCATAAGATTAAACTGCGCTCGCTGCCGGAAAAAGCGGCGGCAGCGTCCGACGAGAAATTCTACACGGAAAATCTGTGTCAAGATTTTCCACCGCAAAATATTTTCAACGTGAGCGAGACTTGTTTATATTTCAAACGTCTTCCGGATAAATCGATGGTGGACGACGAGGTGGAGGGGAACGGTAACAAGAACGATAAAGTAACCATTTTATTAGCCGCTAGTTCGACGGGAGAAAAACTGCAACCCGTAGTCATAGGTAAAGATTGTAGATCCGATTCGTTACAAAAATTACAGATCGCCAATTTCCCCGTCATTTATAAAAGTAATTCCAAAGCTTGCGTGACGGCGCTCATTTTCGAAGAATGGATTCACGGAATTAATAAATCGTTAGCCAGAGAAAGCCGAAAAATTTTATTATTTTTAGTCAATTGTTGCGCTCATCCCCGAGTGGAACTGTCTCACGTCAAATTGCACTTTCTTCCGCCGAAAGCTACTCAGCCGTTGGACGAAGGGATCATTCGCAGTTTCAAAGCCCATTATCGAAGGCGATTTTTAGGGTATTTAATCAGTCGAATCGATACGGGAATCGACGCCATGAAGCAGATTACGATTTTAGAAGCGATTCATTGGTTGGATCTAGCGTGGAGAGACGTTCCGGCCTCGTTCGTCGTCAGCTGTTTTCAAAAATGCGGCTTTTTAAATTCCAGTTTTTTGTCCATCAACTGCACGGATTACGAAGAGAAAATCAAGGCGACGATTAATAAAATGATCGATTATATTCGTAAGAAAAAATTGGTGGATGAAGACGCCTCCGCCGAGACGTTTTGCTGTTTGGACGGCGAACCGCAATTTCATTCCGATCGAAACGATCCGAGTTTTTTCGTCGACGACGTTTTGGAAGAGCAGGTGCGAGAACCGGAGATCGTTTTGGACGAAACCGAAGACGAGGTGGAGATCAGGACCGTTCCGAGTCACGAGGAAGTGGGTAAAATGATCGATTTGTTGAAAGAATTTGCTACGACCAAAGAACACTCGTTGTTTCCGGCGGTGATGTGTTTGGACGCGCAATTCGTGGAAGTGCAATTGAGGAAAGCCAAAATACGGAAAGATAAAGATTTTTCGTGCGGATTTCCAACGTTAATGAATCATTTGACGGCTACAAATAGCGATTAAAAATCGATATAACGGTACTGTATTATTATAATAGTAAGTGTTTTGTTTATTGTTAATAATGTACAGGTTGCCTCAAAAAACATACCGGTACCCGATATTATTATCGTGAAAGCTCTAAGTCTGGAAAATGAAAGTACAGTATATTTATATTTTGTTTTTAATTCCGTTTATTTTTAAAGTTTTTTTTAAATATTATGGTACTGTATAATTATAATTAATAATAAAAATAATGGATATTTTATATTAAAATATTAATTGAAATTACAACGCTTACAGTATTTCCGTGTTAAATAATCTAGGTTTTGAAAGAAAAGCCAATTTTATTCATGGAATTGTAGGCGTGTTTAGGCGATTTTTTGTGGTTCCACCCGGGCCTCCTTGGGCATCATTATGAATAGCACCACTTACTACTTAGCCCCACATTATTGTTTTTATTATGGGCGCAGTAGCACGGCGTTTTTTGCTTCAGACCAAAAACTAAAGTACAGTACTGTGCATGTATGTTTAAATTGAATGTGTAATGAAAAAAAGATGCATATATATTTTTTTATTATAATTATAATAGGTCAACCTAAAATAGGAGAATTAACATTGAATCCTTAATGAGCTGGTGGTAGCTGAGTGGATAGGCGCTATGAGTTGCATGTGAGAGGTACCTGGTTCAAATCCCACTGAACATCAAGAATTAAAATTTAATATCGGAAGGGAAATTAAAATTATAGCAACCAGCAAGAAACCGGAAGTTGCGCAGACTGAGGATGCGCGAACACTTATAAAAACAAAATTCTTCACATGACGGATGGGGTGGTGGTCCGGGGTGGGTGAGGAGGAGGAGGGGGGAGGGAGAGAGGAGAAAGAGGAGGGGGGGGGGGAGAGAGAGAGAGGAGGAGGGGGGGGAGGGAAGAGTGTGGGGGCTAAGAAGATTCACTGCCGCCCTAAAGAGGGGCCCTGACTGAGAGGCCGCCCGTAAGAAGAAGCCTGAGAGGGGGATACCACCCACAGCATATATATTCTAAGTGTTCGCGCATATCCGGTTGCGCAGGTCTTGTTTTTTCGGTAAACCCGCTTGTCTTTTTCTCACTTTGGGTCTCCTCCCTCGGTCTTTTCCTTCATCTTGGATCTCCTCCGTCACAGTCTTTCAGCAATTTCTTTGGCCTGGGTCTTAAACTTTCTCTGGTCCTCCGTCTTCATCGGCCTCCATCTGTAAACGTCATCCTCGATTTTCCATTCAATTTCCTCGTCCTGAATTCTCTGTAAAAATTCTTGCGCCGGTGGGATTCGAACCTTCGTAATCGTCTTGCCCTGACCACTGCCTTTGCATCTCGGCTATCACTTCATCACATTTGATAACTCAACATTTCTCCTATTTGAATTTGACTTTGAAAAAAAAAATTCAAAAAAAAAACTGATAGGTGGTCCTAAATGATGCTACGGAACCAACTGTCATTAAGCTGTGATTAAATTTAGGACCACCTAGCACCACTTAGGACCACCTATGAGTTTTTTTTTTTTTAATTTTTTTTTTTTTGGGCACCGCTGATCTTGCAGGGTTTTTTAGGTGGTGCTAGGTGGTGCTAGATGGTCCTAAATGATGCTACGGAACCAACTGTCATTATGCTGTGATTAAATTTAGGACCACCTAGCACCACTTAGGACCACCTAGCACCACTTAGGACCACCTAAAAAACCCTGCAAGATCAGCGGTGCCCAAAAAATAAAAATGCGACCTAACGAATGCCCAAAAAAATAAACCTGCAACCTTTTAATTAAAATTAAAGATAAGA
>JAQGAZ010003312.1:0-12304 GCA_034692225.1 Polydesmus complanatus
TTATACCCCCCCCCCCTTCCCTCTCTCTGAGGTGTGTGTCTACATTTTAGGCAAATACCGGTTGTTATAAATATTAATTATTCAGCAAGTGTGATCATTCCCTACAGGTTATTTGTCTCTAAATTTCATTAGAAGGATTTTAAATTAATTTAACAAACAATTTAATGCCAAGTAACTTATTTTTTCATGTAATCATTATTTTAATAAAACAAAAACATGGCACAAAAATGCAATCTTTACACTTGCTGGATTATTATTATTATAACAAACTGAAACTGAGCAAAATTATCTCGGACGCCTGATACGTCTTCTTATACACCCAAAGTCTTAATTCATTTTTATTACAATTATTACCGGTAATTAATATTAGAAACGGACAGTCAATTCCACTCCTCCATCACTCTACTCCCTCTCCTTAATGACTGAAAAAGAGAGGTTTGATCTTGGTCCAACAATTATTGATGTTTATTGGGAAGGCGGCGATAGGTGTGAATAATTCGCAGATACATGTAGTGCGCAAAATTAATAACCAATTGATTTTTTTCTCACTTCCCATCTCTAGGGAAAGTTATTTAAAAAATGTGAAACGCCAATTTAATAATCTTTTCTATGGCAATTGTCTAACCAGAAATTTCCAAGGTAAAATGTCTTCATTTATAATACATGTATTATTATGTAAATTTCGTTATCATGTTTTCCAAATTATTAATTATAAATATATTTATTACCGAAATAGACATGGCGAAAGTAAAAATTTTATCAAGTTTGTTAAGAAATCCTCCGATTTGCGTAATGCATAAGACAGGAACTCCTCCTGTTTTTATAAAAAACAGAATTACCGAAGTTCAAAGTGGCTCATTTATCTACGAGCTTGATATTAAAAAGGTAAACAAATGCTTTAATATAGGCCTACAGGGTGGAAGAAAAGTCTACATCTTATCGATATTCCTTCTAAATGATGGCCGATATCAACATTCTGCTAATGGGAGTAAATAGTAACGTGCCCTGGCGCTATTCAATTATCATGTCAAGCTTGACCTTGAAGGTCATCTTCAAGGTCATATTATTTTTAATTTTTTTTTTTTTATCATTAACCATTTCAATTAGAAAGTTGTAGGCCATGGCCAAATTAGTCCAAAGGCACTCTAACATGTAAGACAATGTTTCTATGTATAGAGGATAATATATTTCACTTACAAAATGTTAGTTTGCCTCTGAAAGTTGCACACGACCATGTATTGAAAGCAACGTTTTATGTGCAATACAAGTATGCATTGCAAGTGTGAAAAAACTAGGGGCAAATTGACATTTTGTAATTGAAATATCCTCTTAAACAAAAACATTGCCTTATGTTTTACAATGTTTTTAGACTAATTTGGCCATGCCCTACAACTTTCTAATTGGATGTTTTGTTCTATCATTAACCGTTTCAGAGTTAGAATTTCTATGACCTTGAAGATGACCCTCAAGGTCAATTTGGACATTGCCAATGGATAGCGCCAGAGCACATTACTATTCACTTCCATTAGCGGAATTTTGATATCAGGCATAATTTAGAAGGAAAACCTATAAGATACAGACTTTTCTTCCTTTTTTATCGCTGCATTTTGATTAATGATTTTATATATATATTTTTTTCACATAAATTACAGACTTCATATAGAGATATGTCTTGGCCGTATAATAATGAGTGCGTAAAAAATCTGCCGGATGTCCACTCGTGGAAAAATTTACGAATTTCTACCAAATTTACGACTTACAAATATTCGACAGAAGTAATAATTGTTTATTATTGAAACACAAGTTATGGCTCTCCTTTGACAGTCGCCCAATTAACTAAAATGGCTCTGCTACGCTATAGTCTTTTAGCTGGGTGCAACTTAGCACATTGGACGACTTTCATAAAAAAAAAGACCCAAGTTATAGTAAATAATTTATAAACAAATAAGTTCGTCTGTTGCCCCGTTGGAGACACTAGTTCCCGTAAGATCACTGAAGTTTAGCAACACTGGGCCCGGCAAGTAGTTGGATGGGTGACTCCCACTCTACCTGCTTCTGGGTGATGAACAAAGGGGTTACATTATGGCCTTTCAAGGCTCTCTGTCTTCCCCGCTGTCCCTATACACCTGAGAAAGGTCGGTCAGGATGGGACAGTAAAAACCAAACCAAACCATGGTCTGGCACATAACGTAGTTACAGGGAGATTGCTTGAATAAACGCTATCTCCCCCCCCCCCCATTTAAGTACAAGCCTTAAGCAGTACCGTAGTAGTAGTAACAGTTCCGAAACTATAGAAATAGAACCATGTAGTATATGGCGAAATTGGGCTTTTCACTCAGGCCCAAAACATTTTGGTTACTTTCATTAAAATTTTTCTCGAAAATTCGATATTTACGGCACTGGGAGTCAAAATGTTAAAAGCGGTGACCTATCAAATGAACATGGCATCTAATTATTATTACAGAATTAAAGACAATAATCAATGTAATTAAAAAGGTAAGGGTTTTGCTTAAATGAATATAGGTTTTCCTTGACATTTACAGTACTATGAAGGTGCAACCAATCTCATTACTTTTATTGTCATACTAGATATTAATCTAGGGTCTTTCATGATGAATAAGTTAAGTTTCATGACAGCAATATTTTATTAATTGAAACTAATAAAACTTTGAATATGTATGGAAAACATGTTGTTTTTAATGGAAATGTATACAACTGACTTATTCATTATGAAAAACCCTTGTAATTATTATTAATTTTGTTTATTACACAAAAACAATCCTTTTTCTTTAATCGATTAAGAGTTGCTTGGACAGATGTTTACACGATTTGACGGTTGCGCATTGTAAATGTATCCGACCGTATTCGATGATAAAGAAAAATATAAATGGCTTACCAATATGTCCAGGAAGTAAAATGTTTATTTAAATCGCAAAAACAATAATAATTATTCTATTTATAATACAATTTTTTTTTTATAGTTTGCCATGAAATTCCTGAAATCGAAATTCAAAGCAAGTGCAAATGTCCGCCTATTTGCGAGTAAGTATAATAAAAATTCACTCAAAACTTATATAAATATTTCTAATAAATTGCTTTATTTATTTAATTTTTTTTTTTTTAAACAAAAATATGTTAACAGTAATCTCCAATTTCGGGTTAAAACTCACGATTTAATGCCAGATCGCAAGCAAACGATATATGTATGCGGAAACACAATAATTTAGTTATACACTTACTAAAAATGTCTGCAATTTGATTAGTTTGCGTCTATAATTTGGCGAAAGTTTATTACCGATTCTGAGTTTTCGGCCTCCAGGTGAGCATTATAATAATAGTTATTAGATTATTGATTATTTTTTCTTCTCGGAAAACAATAAACTTAAATAATTATAAAGTTGGACCTCAAAAGACATCTCCCAATTGAAGAAATTTTATATAATAATAATAAATAAATTGCTCAAACACCTCCTTCCCCCCCCCCCCCCCTCCCTCCCCATATCTATAAAAGTAAAATGGGTTATACACCTGTCAAGAGGTTTCAGCTATACATGGTAAATGCTCGAATCGAGATAATCCGTCTCACTAATAAAACCTTCTCCATTTATCCCCAATTTCCACTGCAATAAGTATTTACTTAGATTTTTATAAATAATTATTATGTACTAATAACAAAGTGAATGTTTTTATGCCTTTCAACAGCGAAAGTCAAGAGGAACGGACTCTTAGTACCTTATTAATGAAGAAAAGTTATTTTACGAAAGTTGAACTGAAAACGCCGCATTTACAAGTAAAAAAATAGTTGCACCACCTGGGCCCCCGCTTTCATAATGAGGTTTTTGCTAATATTACTATAGTGTTTCGTTCAATGTACTTTGGCTTTAACAATCAAAAAAGTAAATGCTGACTATTAATGGTCAGAGTACATTGAACGAAACACTACGGTAATAATATTAGCAAAACTTCATTATGAAACGGGGCCCGAAAGTGGAAATAAAAATGGATGGAAAGTTATTATTATTATAGCTGGAGGATGTGTTGAGTACCATCGGAGGTGTTTGGGGCCTGTGGATAGGTCTCTCTACCAGCATTTTGTTATCCTTTGGGATCGAGGTTCTTCAGAAAATATCTCCGTCCACCATCATTAAATCTTGCAAAAAAGTCGGGGAGGTTATACACAAACTAATTAAATATTTAGGCCTACTAGGCATTGGCCTAGTTTTTTTGTGGCAAGCTTACCTAATCATCCAACAATTCATGAAGTAAGAATTGAAACTCATTTTCACTTTTTTAATTATTAATTAGGCCTATTATATTTATTATGTCGGTTTTCCAATAGGCGAGAGGTCGTTAGTGTAGCAACCACTGAATCGCACGATGAATTTTCTTTTCCTACGGTTTACGTCTGTTCCATGCCAACTATCTATCTCAAGCATTTAAATTTGAGCCAAAACCTGGTTTTGAAAGACAAACTTGAGTCCTTGAGAAAAATAAACCCGAACGAAAATCCAGTGCAGGTTAAAAAAAAAATTGAAATAAATAAAATCAAATTTTAATCACTTTGATTGCACGCAATCACCTCTTTGCTTTTAAATATTTTCACCAAAATGCGGGTTATTTATTATTATTATTATTATTATAGAACACAGAATATTACCATTCTCTGGAATTTAACTTTACTTTAGAAGAAAAAAAATCTTTTTTACCAAAATTAACGGATTTTATTTTCGAATGCGAATTTCTTATCGAAAACGGCCTCAGGTTACCTTGCAAGTAAATTATCATTTATCAAAGTTTCATTTTCACGGTGTTCGTAAAAAAAAAGGTCAATACCGCACGTGTTAAATACAACGTTGAGGCTGCGTTAGCTAATGAAACAAACATTAAATGTCACTGAGACTAAAACTATTTTAATCTAAACTATAATAACAACTATTTTACACTTTTTAAAGCCTCTGACAAGTAAAAATTAACTTTAGAATAACGTCATTATTAATAAAATGATTTTGACTGAAGAGGGCAGAATAGCGAGTGGCGAACCCGTCTTGCCGCGAGTGTTGAGGCCGAAGGCCGGAGGACATTTTGAACACAAAATTTAGCAATTATTAATTATTAAAAAAATCCTGAAAGTGAAGTTTTGTACATGTGTTATTCAAATATTTAGATTATTAGAAGAATTTAATACTAATTCAGTTGGGTACAGTTTTTTTTAATGACAACGGTATACTGAACGTTTTTTTTACGAACACAGTGTATTTTACACTTACTACTACTATTATTTTTTGTGTTTTTAGATTTAATAGCTTTAATGTTTTACTAACTTTACCGTACACATGTGCAATAATCGATCCAAAAAATTCAATCAGCAATAATGAAAGGACAAGAGTTAATGGTAGCCTATATAATATAATAAAAAAAAAAATAGTTGGGACATGTCTGGAAATTATTATTGACTCCTAATTGCCCCCTCCCCATCTTCAATTACCTTCTATTAAGACTTATTAGAAGGTAGGCTATTTATACTTAGTATTAATATGTAGGGAGCTGAGCAATTCGTTCGCACCTTCTATATTTTTATACCGCATGTTATACATTTTAATTTCCGGACAGTTCAAAAAAAAAAAAAAAAAAAAAAAAAATTTATACCGTATATTTTATTACCGGGTAAGTACTACTGTAATTCAATGTACGTTTTTAGAATTGAAATTGATTTTGGCTCCCGTTCACGGCGAAGATTGGACCATACCGGAATTAATAACCAAAATTGGCTTTCAGCCGTTTATTGCTTTTAGCGATCATATTTATTATTGCGCGTCGTATTTCCGCAACTCGTTAGATCTGGAGCCGGGAGATAAGGCCGATATTACGTTTTCATTGGTCATTTATAATTTTATAACAAAATATAGAAGTTCAATAAAATTGTGTTGGGTCTAAGTAGACGGAAACCAGAAGACTTCCGGCTCCTTATTCGTCCAAATGCATCGATGAGAACACCAAATATTCTTTCCTCCCTTTTATCGCAACTAATCAGGAGAGCAATTTCAGCTATTTCTACACATTCACCGTTAGTAATGTTTATAATAAATAAAATATATTATCTCAAAATTTTTACTACATAATTTTTATGTATTATTTTTAGGAGTGTATTGACTTTTGCCTGACGGATTACGAAAAACAAGGACAATTTACTGGTAAGTAATAATCTAAAGTATCCCGTGTTTTTAGCTTTGTTAATTTTTTCTATGTTTATTAATCACAATAAAATTCTAAATTGGAGAGATTTAAATATTAATTTTTAATTAGAACAAGATCTAACACAATGTGGATGTAGACAACCCTGTTAGTAAGAGCCATTTTATCAAATACTAATATTAATTTACCTAATTAATGTAGTGACAGAGGTTTTGATAATCATTTTTTCTTTTTTATTTGATTTAGTGAAAGAAACTACGAAACAAAAATTAAACTTGGCAAATATGTTTCAAAAAGAGTAAATGCAAATTTTTAACGTTTTAGTTTTGTGTTGCAAATTTTAAATAATTTTAATTTTTCGTTTTTGCCAAAACAAAATCAAAAAAAAAAAAAGAAACCAAGTCCGGAACTATTTCATAACCAAACAGCGCTTTACAACTATTTGTGGTAAATATCGTGTCCATTATTCAATAATAATTGCGCATCGCCTTTTACTAATTATTATAATTTTGAAATAATAATTTTTAATTGAATGGGTTTTAGGAGTGGAACATCGTTGGTCTATATTCGTCCAGAATCTTCGTTTAAAACGGTCATAAATGAAAAACCAGCGATGGATGTAACGATTTAATTTTCAACAAATTTTGTTTATTCGTTGTTGCGAGTAAATTTTTGTATTGTTTTTAGCCTTTTTCAATGGTTGGAATGATCGGTGGCATTTCGGGTCTGTGGATCGGTCAATCGATACTATCGTTTCTCGTGGAGTTGCAACTGTTAATTGCTTCAGTTTTGAAGAAGAACGAAGATTAAAAGAAATAACAATTATCAAAAGTTTTAAAACACTAGAAAAAAAAAATATATTTACTGTATAACACAAACCAAAACTTTATAACATTATAATAATTATTAAATAACAACGTTTGCACTGCGTTCTAATGAAAAATTAAAAAAGGTTTGCCTAAAACACATTATAAGTTAAGCTAACGAGTTGTATTCTATAAAATTCAAAACAACGTCGATTATAAAAGTTTTAAATGATGCTTTTTCGTTTATTCACGAAATTAAGAGTAAACGTTTTAATACAATATTATTCCTAAATATTTAGGTACCGGTACGTAGACAGAAGCTGGAGTCGCGATATAAATACGCAATAAAGACTGTATTCGAAAGACACTCCTTTTTTAATGGGGTGGTAGACTCTTCTTTGCTGCTGCGGATTTTGATTTGCCAAGATTCCTCATCCAGCGCAGTTCTCGCAGAACCATTTTCCTAAATTATAATAATAAAAACAATCATTAATACATAAATAATAATTATATCGTATATATTTACTCGTACAAAAAAAAATTTTCCAACTGCTTTCATTCTTCAATAACTTACGCGAAAAGTTCCATAGAAACCAAAGTTAAACTTGTCTCACAACATTATAAAATTAAATAAAATGCTATTTTATAGAAACTTTAAATTTCCATACTTCATTTGCCGATATTATTATTTTGTACTCGTGTTTGTTTACGTTTCACATAAAATATTTACAGGTTCTCTCGATCTTGTATCTCAACTATTTCATCTGGACCTTTCAATCACCTCGATCCTTATCAATTCCTATTAATAATAGTATCGCGTTGAAACAGCTGCATTACCTATAAATACACTGTATTCATAAATCAATACGTCAAACTTCGCTTCTCATCCAATTTCAGGTTGTTCGGAGCTTGAAAATTCATTCGGTCATCTCTTGCATTCATTTCACCAAACTCTATTTCTCTTTTCCTGCGATCGAGCGGAGCAGTTCAACTCTTTAAAGATTATGATCTCCTTTACGTCTAATTCATCCGCCTTTCCCAACGGCTTCTTCCTTAACGATATTCATTAATTATTTTCTTGACTCTAATAACATCACATTGAAAGGATCAATGAATCTCTCTAGACATCGCCTTTCAGGTTAAATTATGGGAAATCAAGATCGAAAAACATTACCTCAAAATAATAATATGCTTTCTGCAAACTTTCACAAATCCACGTTAATCTACAGCAAAAGTTGAGAAACTCATTCATGAAGATAGCGAACGCTTGCAACTAATTCCTAAAATAGTTAGTAGATAAAAGATTACATCAATTATCAATAAACAAAAAAGCAGAGGTATTTATAGCGCAAACAGTTAAAGTTGTAGATGCCTGCTTGAACTAGCATGTTCAACGTGATAAACATGAGCTTGAGAAAGCATCTGTATGGCTTTCGCTGCTATATTATATACCCTCAGCCAATGAATGCTACACTTTCACCAGCTTAGATAAAAACAACGCAGCAAATAGAAACAACTTACTTTAATTAATGTTTCCTCGGTTTTAATTTTTTACACGAACATTTGTAGATCTTTCAAGATTCAGTAAAGTCGGCTCTGATGATTGCTAATTTGCTGAGCAACTGAGTATCTGCAACCATTTCCTTCGCAGATGTAAAACCAACTTCGATTCCAGAGATCATTAATAATATCGTCCTCGTTCTTTACCAACGTTTTCATCTCATCTAATTCTGAAGTCGAAAAACAGAGAATTACAAACGCGGAACAAGAAATAGAAAATCAACATAATAATAACAAATAGAAAGCATTTCAGCGTGATCTGTTATATGAATAACGAAGCAGCTCTAAAGACGGGAGATCCGGATAAATTAAAATAAGGATCCAGACCTTTTTCCCTCCCTCCATTGAAGTTCAATTCCATTCACCAGCATATTCGTCGAGTCACTGTTGTTGGTTACAACTATCCTCTTGCTTAGCATCTGTAACTAGTTTAGGTAAATTAATTATTTTTACAATAAAGACCCAAATGAGAGCTCACTTCATCATCTGTCTCCCGCTAGACTCGTGCAAGATCAGTCGAAAGCAGTGGCATTCAGCTAAATAGAATCCAAAAGAGTGAGAAAATATACTCAGCCACGTAATAATTACTGTATTTGTATCAACATAAAACCTGATTCATCGCCTCTTCAAACAATTTGTTAACCTTCTTTAATCTGGCTCGCTAGTTGCTCTGCAAAAAGAAAGAATATTAAAATAAATCACTACAGTAGAACTGGAAAAGTAAACAGTTTAATATTAGTGACAATGCAAACATCGATTACAAACATCGATAATATTTGCATGCTAAAGTGTACGGAAGATACTCAAATGTTTGAATCGATTCCAATAATCGTCACTATTCTAGGAGTTGGCCTACCACGGAACCTTCTTAACCCAATTCCAGTCGACACTGCCATATTTTTACAAATTAAACATCAGCTAATTGATCACTCGTCATTTTGACCCTCACTCGGATATGTTATAAACTCCTATCGCCTATATAAATAGTAAACAAAACAAAATAAGATGAGCGTTTACAGCGTTTATTTCTCCCTTACTGTTGAGACGCTATAAAATCCTAAGAGCATTTTCCTTTGGGTCTTGCTTCGACGCTTGAATCGCATTTTATAATCATCCTGTTGTAGATTCATCGTTTAAGGGTAAAATAATAATGAAAATGTTGAATTACCGGCAACTAAATAAATTAATGTAATAAGAAGTGATACAAAAATACTTCGTAAACACAAAAACCAGTTAAATCATGGAATCCATGACGTCACTTCAACAAACACGACATTTTGCTTTCCTATGTTAAATCAGCAAAACGTATAAACATGTGAAAATACTTTTAAAAAGCGTGTTAAATTTAATAATAAAGATTTAATTTAATCCAATAATATATTGAAACATAGTTTTTAATGTTTTATAAATTGAGTGCGACTGGTAAAAGAGGAGCGACAACGCTGTCTTTTAACCCGCGGAAGGATAGCGCTCACCAAAAAGAGGCAAACGATGAGCTGTTTGTTTACCTTTTTGCGTTGAAAAGTGAAAACGATCAGCCAGACTTTTCCTGGTCGCCCAAAAGGATAAGCACGAGGTGAATGACCGCATGGTAAGCACTTTAAAATAACTACGATGTACAGCGTATTATTATAATAATTAATACAGTTTTACATAATATTATACTAGCTCCATATTATATCGGTAGGGATAAGAGATCCTTCATTTACCCTACAATACAAAATAATGTTTTAATTAATTTATTTGACTTTATCGGGCTTTTTGATACAGGTATCGACAACATTTTTGGTTGTCACGTAAAATAAAACAATAAATAAAAAAATAATGATAATAAATAAAGAAAACTAACGAAATATTTTAGTGTAAATATTTTGTAAAGCCAACAACTGCAAAAATTTAACCTATAGGCCTACGCAGCGAAAATTTATTATTGTTTTGAGCAAATATAATAATATAACAAAATAAAAAAAAAAATAATTATTATTAATTTCGTAGACCTTTATTTAATCAATATCGATAATCGAAAAGACCTTGGAAAATATAATATTTTTTTTCTTATAAATAACAAAATGTTGCTTTTTGGATTTTATTTTGAAAAATAAAATCTCCGAAGATGGTTTGGTTCGTCAAATTCTCCCTATCAGCCTGGGACCATATGCAGAGATCGAAAAAAAGGTCCAGGAAAACTATGTGGGGCATCTTGTTATCCATCGCCTCACTTCTAGCCATCTACCACACTGTTCACGTCATCTCTGCCCTCTTTAAGTATTAAAAAATTTTATTATTGAGCTTGACGGGTATGGGGAAGAAATCGGACATGTTATACATTGTTCAGATTCCAACAAAAAAATGAATAAAATTTATGCAAGTTTTTTTTAATGGTAAACAACTGAAAATTGTGCAGTTTACTCAAAAACTATTATAATTATAAAAAAAAAAAATTGCCTTATTGAATTGCTTTTTTTTTTGTTGATGTTATTATCGTAGAAAGTCGACGATAGAATGGGAGGTAGTGGAGTGGAATGAGGATGATCCAGCTTACACTGTGTGTATGGGAAATCCTGCTCATTATAAAAACGCCCCTGCATTCAAACGCCACATTTTATTAAAAGTACATTAAATTCTTTCATTGATAGAAGTAAAAAAAAAAAAAGATGGCTCAAATTTAAATATTTTAAAAAAGATGAATAGTTTGAACTCAACGTGCGACACGATCCGCCCCTCGCTCTTCTGTCTCTCTCTACTGACCGAAAGAGAAAGATTCGACCTCGGACATCATTTCGATGAAAACAAAGCCGATATGATCACTTATGGGTTATTTTTTTATTGAGATGTTATAATTTTAATTTTGATGTTACTTTTTAAATTTTTTTTTTGGTTTGTATAGAAATATAGCTGCAGTTTGGAGAATGCGTTTATTTAATAATCTTTTTTATGGCAACTGTTTGACTGCTGATATATCACGTAATAATTATTATCATTATTATTATTAATTTATATTTAATTTAAATTAATGTTTTCGTAGTTTATCACATGTTCACTATAGTCGACGTTACGGAAAATGCTCCCTGCTATTACGTAGCTCACCAAAAAGGAAGCGCGCCAGTTTTCAAACCGGAAACAGTTATAAAAGTCCAGATTGGAACGTATGGCTTCAAAGCGGATGTCAAAAAAGTAATTTAGATTACGCGTCGCATCATAAAAACATCGAGTAATTAGTTTATTGCAGACTGTTTACAATGGTATTAATGGCGGAGGAACATGCGCGGATGATGTTAAAGCTACCAAATCGTGGGAAATTTTTAAAGGATTTAATTACGAATACAATCTCAATCAATGGACTTATAGTTATTCGACGCAAGTAAAAACACGTGTTTAACTATCAAAAATATACATATTAAATAATCAATCGATATTATTATTAAGAGTTGCTTAGACAGATGTTTACAAGATTTAACCGCAAAGTATTGCCAATGCATCATCCCATACTCAATGATAGGACACAACTCGAATGGTTTACCAATATGTTCTCGAAGTATAGGCATTTTACTGTTTACAATTATTTCAAAATTCATTAGAATAATAATCTTATAAAACATATTATAATACTGTATATTATTATAGTTTGCAATAGAATCCCAACGAATGAAATGGAAAAGGTGTGCGAGTGCAAAACTTCTTGCGAGTAAATTAACCTTAAAAAAAAAATATTTAATTTTTATTATTATTATTATTATTATTATTAT